>JALPQI010004570.1:0-65329 GCA_025490895.1 Thaumatotibia leucotreta
CCTTTAGGATTTTATAAAATGTATGCTCTTGAAGAAATACTTGCGGAATATTTATGGCATTATTCGTAATAGCCTTCTCAAAAAGGTACTTTTACACCGAAGTTTCACAATGTGGATGTAGCACATTTCTGCTGAATATGGTGGAAAGATACCTTGTATTTATAACGCTGTACTTCATTCGTCCTTATGTCTCTTTGACTAATTAGTGTTTGTATTAAGGTGCATTCAGACCAAACGAGCATTCGCTAGTCTATCCCCCACTACGAAATCAACGAATCACGTTTTGTGTAACGATCGAATTTCGTTGAGTGGGGGGATAGAATAGCGAATGCTCGTTTGGTCTGAATGCACCTTTAAAGGGAATCAGTTCCAGGTTTATGAAAGAGATGGTTCATATTTGTTTCTCATTAATGAAACAATATGCCTTGTTATTTAGTAAAAGTTTCATGCAGTCTCTAGGATTAAATTGAATAACCTGCAATCGCTCGTAAACGGATGCATCCCTTCCTATGGGTTTGATGGGATTGGTACCTTCGAATCGCGATGCTGATACTTTGTGCGAATGGTTGTCAATATCATACTTTCTGAAAATTGTCTAATAGTTAAACATTTCTCAGTGATAAAATCGGGTTTCTAGCCGCAGGTACCTACTTATTTACAAGAATCCGTAGCGTGTGTTTTATCCAATCCGATTTGTACCAGCTCAGCTGTTTCACGACATTTGAGCGCCTTAGAAAATACGGTTGGTTTGGGGTCTATTAAAATACGTGTGTAAGCGGATATTTCTTATAAAGCTTTTTTAGGTAAGCCCTTATTAGATGTTACTGCTGTTGTTACTTTCGTTATGTTTTGACATTAAAGTTGGAATAGTTTTTTTATAATTTGTCGTCTTTTTATGTGCCAGCAATAAAATAATCGTCAATAAATCAATTTAAAGTCAATAAAACAAAATATTCCTATGGCCGACATCTTCCTTTTCTTTCATTTTCTTCCTTGTCTTCCCTTCCCGTAATAAATATGTGTTTACAAACTTATCAGGGTTTTCTAGTTTTTCAATTTGATTTAAAGTATTTGTTATATTTTTTTCCTTTGGTCAGTTTTCTTCAAATATCGCTTTTTCATTTTGTAGATTTAACGAGCACTATGTGACTGTTTCAAAATATATAAAAAATGTCAATAAAACCATTTTACTCATACGTTCAGTTAAAAACCTGTGACCCTTGTAAGTTCAAGCTCCTTTTTATGTCACGCCACCTTTTACGACGGTAATAGTTGGTATACCTTTACAACCTCTATCCTCCATAAATGTACCGAAATACGTGAGTGCTGAAATTTAATTTTCCTTAACATTAACAGCCAAAAGGGTCGTTTGCAATTAAAACTGAATTTTAAAGGATCTCTGAGAATTCGTAAACGCTGTAAATGTAGGTCGTTGCAAGGGTTTTGAGTGTTGGTTCTGTGTATAAAAAGAATGTTGGGCCGAGAGTAGTGCCTTGGTGAATCTGTTAAGTTAATACATTGATAATTTTTGCTTGCTTTTATTCTTTGTATTGCAAAACAGAATTGTCAACATTTGCTCAAATATTTAAGGTAGTAATATCAGAAGTTTTTGTTTTTCTTTGGGAAATGACATCTAATATTTATAATTAACTAGCGTCCCGCCCGGCTCCACACGTGTACAACTGTACACTTTTGATGCTAAAACCTTCCTCAGGAATCATTTTATATACCAATAAAAAAAGCCGTATCAAAATCTGTTGTTAACTTATAAAGATTTGAGCATACATAGGGATATAGGGACAGAGAAAGTGACTTTGTTTTATTATATGTAACTAATCTTTCTTTTTACATGTACCTGTATGTAATTGTAACCATATTTTGAGATCATTTGGTCTCTTCTGAGACTATTAGATGTATTAATTGTATTTGCTCAACCTGAATGGCAAGTTCTTTTTGAAACTTACATAATCATAATTTGAACAGCTATTTCAGTTTCGATATTTATTATACTGGCTTGTGTCATTTCAGCGATTTTATTGTCATTTTTGGTTTGATTTTTCTTTTTGCAACTTACATATTATAATGTGAGCAGCTATTTCAGTTTCGATATTTATTATTCTGGCTTGTGTTTCAACGCTTCGATTGTCATTTTTCACACCCGAACTTCAAAGTTTTAGTAGACAATTATTTATATTAATTACGCATTCATTACCGAACAATTCGTCGGAAACTGGGTGAACTGGAACCAATTTGAAAAGGTTTTATGCGCCTTGAATTATTGAGGCAGATAAGCTGTTTTGGTTTCGTGTAGAAACTTCAGCAGTTGCTTAATACCATTATTAAGTTGGCAACTCTGGGAACTATGCAGACGAGCTAAATTCCATTATACTAGTATATCCTTTCATGGGGTGTTGATAAGGAATTTTGTTAGATATACTTGAATAATATGAGAATGCTTTGATACAGGAACATGTGACGAGTTTTTGCAGGAGTTTTGTATGTATGGGTATTTACAAATAAATAGTTTAAATTAACTGAGATATCTACAATAGATAAAAAACTACTATTATGATACATAGATACGCCTATGAAGTGATTGTTTATCATTATCTTGCGAGTTAAATTTGATTAATTTTCCGGTTATACCGATTTACTATACCAATCGTCAATAAAATAAAAAAAATATACATAAACAACTCTTTTTGACCTTCCATTGCATTTGACGTCTTTTACACATATCGTGAAACACGTTCGCAGATATATTTTTAAGTTAATACTAATAAATATTAATAATTTTAACTAAACATGTATGTGAACTCAAGGTTTAAGGTTCTAAGTTGGTAAGTAACCCAAGATTGTGAAAGTGCGTGATTATGGAATAATGCAAGTTTTTAGATTTGTTTATTTTTTTTGGATTCTACTGACGAATGGTGTACAATTTTGTATAAATTACTAAAGTCTGATTATAAGTTTGGGTTCGTCTTAATAAATACTAGATGAAATGATTAAATACAGCACAGACAGCGATAAAAACTTGTATCAAAAATTTTTTTTATTAAGATATCTCCAAACATATTGTTTAAATTTTCTTTCTATGTCGATCCCCCTCCGATGTAGATTCCCTTAAACAGACGACCATTTTTTTATTACATTCCATTCGTGTACTTGTAAATATAATTGAGATCTATCCAGAATCCCGATAGATTTAACACCCCCAACATTTACGAAGAAAACTCCACTGATAAATAATTCGTTCCAGTTTTTACCACAAAGTGCAACAAATGGGATTCCCTTGTTCTTTTAAATGGGATTGATGCTTGTATGATCTTAAACTGTACGCCTTATTGTAATGGAATAGAGTACTAAATGTCGACATGTTTTTCACGACTGATATTCGGATATCACTCGTGATAGCTCCAAAAATATATAAACAGTTTTGATCCTTATGACTCAGACATAAATTTCCAGAATGTATACATATTTTATTATTGTATCTATAAGTTTGTTTCTATGTTCAGTTGTTACTTGAATTGGGAAGTTTAAAACTTATGCAGGAGTGACGTCTTGTCGAAGTTTGCGATTAAAGTTTTATTTTCTATGCGAGGGGTTCACAACCTTTTTAAAAATGTATGAATCGTGAATGGCTAATTTTTGTTTCGTAACCAATACAGTAAGTTAAGTATTAAATAAAGATGGTAAAATGTAATGAATGCAATAAAAATGGCATCATGTCTTACCAGTACTTTTGCTAATATAGCCTTGTAGGCCTACCATTATATTTTATTGAAATCTTATTTCGAACCTTGCTATGTAAGGAATAGTGGTGAATTTCGTTTTGTGTGGAAAATCAAGCCAACAAAGGAAATACGGCTTTATTGAGTTTATGAACAGGTTTGAATGTCATGGTAGTGGATTGTGGCATTGTAATATTCATAGGGCTTTACGAGGATAGATAATAGTTTTTCAATATTAATATTATAATCAAAGTTCTGTTTTCAATATCATACTTCTACTCTTGGCCGTGTAGTGACGGCAGTAAGAATACATTTGTCACCACCCCAACTCCTCCTTCGGGTGTCGTAAGAGTCGACTAAGGGATTGAAGTGTCATTGACCATTATTTGACAAAATATTGGTGATGAGCTGCAGCGTCATCATAGTCGACACATTACTGCGATCGCCAATCCGCTTGCCCAGCGTGGCGATCATGGGCATTTACCTCCTAATGCGTCTATACGCATAGTCAATAGGAGAGCCCTATGTCCAGCAGTGGACTATCATAGGCTGATGATGGATGATGATGATGATGACTTCTACTCTGTTGGTGTGCTCGCCGTTAATAAGCAGCTATTTAATTATATTTATAATAGAATTATCCAATATGCGGCATAATTCATCAATTCAGGCCATCCATCCATCACGCGTCGAACATTGATAAGCTCGCTACACAAGCACACGCCATCGATTGGCGTCCTCCAAACGATCTGGTACAAGGCAACGGTTATGACTGTTGAAAATTATGACTGTTTATAATTTACATAATCTTCAGTAGTTTGATATTATATAACAATATTAATATATTTTAGCCTATATAATGTCCCACTGCTGGGCACAGGCCTCCTCTCATATATGAAAGGGATCGGGCTATAGTCGATAGAATATATCGTCGATGATATTACTGAAGATTATGAATGCATTAATTCTTGTATATCATCTTTGTAAAACTCATTAAAAAAACTGTCATCACCGTTGTCTTGCACCAGAGCGTTTGGAGGACGCTAATCGATGGCGTGTGCTTGTGAATACCAATCGTCAGTAAAATCTACAAAAAACATAAACAAACCCCAAAACTTCCTTTTATAACACAATCTTGGTTTTATAACGAATTTAAAATCTTGAGCCTTGAGTTCACATGCATTTTTAGTTACAATTATTGATACTTACGTATCGATATGTGTCAAAGACGTCAAATGACTATGAAAAGTCAGTCAAAATCTTACAGGAAATGGTTTTAGTAAATTTATCATTTAAATCTTGTGACAATTTTAAATTTATTGTTTATTGGAGAACTTGACTTCATTTTCCATATATATAATCCAAAAATATAATCATTTATGTAAATTATAAATACACATACAAATTTATAGCAAGAATTAGTGACGTAATTGTCTTTATCACGCCTTGAAAGGTTGCCGATGTCTGGCTTACTAAGCAAGTACCTACTTAATAATTAATAATATTAAGGAAAGAATTAAGAGCTCGAATTCAATGATATTTTAGCTCATTTCTTGCCGCAGATAATTTCAGTATTCTTGTAATAGTTTTGCGAGTATAAAACGCATATCAAACTGAGTACTTGGCATCAAACCGATGTGAAAAACTAGCGACCGTGCATTTCTAGTGGTCTGTACCGCAAATAAAATATCAGAGTGCGCAATATCGCTATTTTAATGTTTCGACGTCAATGGATTATTGTTTTGTAGTATGTGAGTTTTTTTATGAAATAACGAATATAACAGTTGCCAAGACTGTATCTATTTGTACTGTTTTTTAATAAAAAAGGCAATTCTATAAACCCTATTCATTTCTCAGTTTCCTTTACACTCGTAAAATAACACAAATATGTGTCCGTGAATCAGCATTTTTGGCATATATTTTTCAATTACTTGTATATATAAATTTCTTGGGAAAACAGAGTGAAATAAATCTTTTGGGGATTACGTATCTCGATAAACAACTTTGTTTATTTATAAACAATGATGTATGTAATTCTGTGTAAAATAATAGTTTTAACACTGGTTTTTAGACACATTATATGTTCCTGCAGTAATAAAATTGTGAGTGAGTTTAGTAAAACGTCCCACTTTGTCGTTTGCCACAAAGCCGCTTTGTCAGTTTATTCGTATGAAGATGGTAAGCGACAAAGTGGGACGTTTTACTAAAAGGTAACACAATTGTATTGTAACCGCTCCCGCTACCTCTTATGCCTGGTTGTCGCCGCTAATTCGCAACGGGAAGCAGGGAGAAATTGGTTTAGGAGCATTAATGCACTCCCCTGCAGTTAACATTTAGTTTTACACTGGTAGCTCTAACTAATGTAACATCTGTTTCTGTGCTTCATACGTAAGAGAAAATGTTTCTGTTGTTCCGTATTTGGGTGAATATCTGAGCGTTTCAACCGCCTAATTTTGGTGGCACCATTTTCGTCGAAGTTTCTAAACGTCTCAATGTTATACTTCATCATTTGTATAAGGTACCGTATTCAAATGACAAAGTAGCACATTCTAACGAATATAAACTTTCACAAAAACGATGGCACCAAAATTAGGCGGTTGAAACGCTCACTTGTGTTGTAATGCACTACTCGTATTCCCAAATGCAAACCACCACGCCTTCAGCCATTTTGTTGATTTTACGTCAACAGGTAGCCAAATATCAACCAAACAAGCCAACCCAAAATATGCTTTGGAAGTAACTCAATCAATCCAATTAAAAAAGCAAAATTAATGACGCACAAAATGGACCGCTTATTACATTCCTGGCGGGAGAGGGCGGCAATTAAATTGCCGTCAAACATCGCGCGCTCTGCGTTTGTCCACTTGCCTGCGATTCTTGGCGGCCAGGAAAGTGGCCTGAGCGGGCTTTAAAAATATCAATTTTATTTAGTATTGCATTTAAACTTTCGTAAGACATCATATGATAGTCCACTGCTGGACGTAGGCCTCTCCTATTAACTATGCGTATAAACGCATTAGGAGGTAAATGCCCATAATCGCGACGCTGGGCAAGCGGATTGGCGATCGCAGTAATATGTCCACTATGATGACGCTGCTGCCCATCATCAATCTTTTATCAAATAATGGTCAGTGACACTTCAATCCCTTAGTCGACTCTTATGACACCCGCAGGAGGAGTTGGGGTGGTGACAAATGTATTCTTACTGCCGTCACCACACGGTCGTAAGACATAATAATAACTATAAATGCTACATGTTTCACTGCCACTATCAACATGTCATGTCGTGCGTAGTGACTAAATACAGGTGAGTTTAACCATTTCATTATGTTTATATTTATTTGGTCTTGATAAATAACACTGACAATGGACCTACCCGTACTTAGAAATTCAGGATAATAAATAAATAAATATCTTGAGACATCTTACACAAATCAACCTAGTCCCACGGTAAGCTCAATTAAGGCTTGTGGTGTGGGTACCAGGCGACGATATATATAATAGATAGATACGTATAGATACTTAGATACATATACAGCCACGACCAAGGAACAAACATTTGTGATAAATAAATACACAAAGAATGCCCTCGCCGGGATTCGAACCCGGAACCTCCAGCTTCGTAGGCAGGGTCACTACCAACTAGGCTACAGAGGATGTTTAGATGTGAGCAGGTCTTTCCTCTGAAATTCAGTCCGTTATAAGCTCATGCTAGTATTATTATTTTGAGTTGGAATCAGTTCAGCTAAAGGTTAATGCAGAACAAACGAGCATTCGCTATTCTATCCCCCACTCTACGAATCACGTTTTGTGTAACGATCGAATTTCGGAGAGTAGGGGGTTAGAATGGCGAATGCTCGTTTTGTCTGAATGCACATTTAGGGATCTATGGAAAACATAATTATTATACATATAATTAAACGTCACTCTTTTAAAAATACACTGTCTATTCAGTGAGTATTTATGTTTTCCCGCGATTATCTCGCTTAAAGGCTAAGCCATACCGGATTCAAGTGCAGCAGGTGCGCTTGTGCGTGTCGTGCGCGTTGTAGCGTATGTAAATGTCATATTAGATGACACACCGCATGCGTGGCGTGCACGTGTGCGTGACGTGCAAGCAGTGTGCCATCTACTATGACATTTTCGACGCCACAACGGGCCACGCACACGCGCACATGCTGCACCCGCATCCAGTGTGGCTCAGCCTTTACGTGCCAAGTTCGTATCACTGCGACCATTATATAACATGGACGTCTAACGCCAGCACAAAAATGCCCCCAAAACCAATTGTTCAATTGTGCCAAGATAGGAAGGACACACTTTTCGTGAAACCGCGCATATTTCGGCGCAACATCTTTGACAAATGTTTATTGAATCGCCAATCGAAAATTTGATGGACCAATCATAACTATTTTTAAATGGCGGTTTAAGTTTTTATAGGTTGACATTCAAATTCTTTGCCGTGATGCATTGGACAGGGGGTGACACTATTGTCAACTAAAATTTAGGACCGTTTTTGAAATGCAATTTATAGTCCGTGGGCTAGTCGGCCTGAAATTAGAAAACGGTATAATTTGGGGGTACCCACTTGGTACCCCCAAATTATACCGTTTTACAGTAGTTAGACATATTCATAAGGATATTAAAAAAGTATGATAGACATCTCAAAGTGGTAGCTAATAGGCATACGGGCTATTTCAAGATTTCCGTTGTATGACAGGTATAGTTAAAATTAGGAGGTACAAATTTTCCTTTTCACGGCTGTTAGGTAAGCTTATAAAAACGTCAAAAATGCAAGATTGCCATTTATAAGTGCTACCTAACAAAAATGGGGGCCAATCAAAGATGGTGGATCTCAAGTTTTACAAAATCAAGTATATCTCGAGAACTATTAAATATATCTGTTTACTGTCTTGAAAAAAATTAAAGGCATATCTGTAAGCTTCATATTTTGCATATACACCATATTGCTAAAACCAACCAATAATTCATTATGACCGAATTTATGAAAATTACGTGATTTTGATTTTTTTTGTGTCGTGTTTTTACATAGTAGTCATGACGCTAGAAAAATTAAATATTTTTTTAAAGATAGTGTATTTAATAAGCTTTAATTTGATGTATATAACTTGTAGGTATTTGTTCGTATCATATCAAATACAAATCGTATGGACGTTAAGAGCTTCGAATAATGCCAGTTTAAAGATATTTAAATGACTTGAGTTCCGTTCTGGCTGAATGCCGTATATTTATATTAAGAACCATCGGAAGGGCTTAGCGGGAAATTGGATCTGAAATTACTGTTTGCTCTGGGAAATCCTTGAGTTATTTCTGGAGGGTTTAAATAAGTATGTTATTTATTATTTTTTCGAAATAAGTTTTTCGACGTAACTCGTCATTTAACTTCTTTTGGATTACAATGCTACCACAATGTGTTCTAATATTACCACACTTTTTGCCTGGCAATCAAAAAATACGAATAGACTTGACGAAATAACCTCTACCTAAAAAATACAATTGAAATAAATATTTTAAACAAATTGTTGTTATAATAAAAAGTACTGAAAATGTTAAAAAGTATATTAAGTAATTTTTTTTTTGGTGGAATTGACAATTCCACCAAAAAAACAATTTGTCTTATAATATTTTTTGTTTATTTTGATGTCTAGAATGCATAGTTAAAATCTTTCGCAATGCTCGCGTAACACCGTGTATATGTATAAACCGTAGTTTTGAAAACAACCAACTTCAACCGATTTCTCCAAGATCCTATCGTCTGTGGTTTCCATCATTAGTGTCCTATCATCAAGTCTTGCTTTTTGAATGCAAATTCATGTAAATTAATGAAAATTACCAAAAGCGCTATAAAAACATATAGAATAACATTTGAAGAGATCCCTTGATTTCTCCAAGATCCCATTATCAGACCCCAACTTGGTGCAACGGGTCCATCTCGAGGTCATACACGTGCGATCACAAGAAAAAAAATCGGTTCACGATTCTCGGAGATATCGGGTAAAATATCTCTTTTTTTTAAGTCGGTTAATAATAAAGAACAACATTATAGGATTTTCAATTAACCCAGATTCTTCCAGTTTTACGATTATGATTGCATAAATAGCAATTATACTAATTCTAGAAAGAAATAATTACAGAAATAATAAATGAAAGAAAGTACTGAAGTTGTTTTCCGTCATTTGGGGCAGACATTTTGCCAAAATATACGATTCTGAGTAGTTTTATTCAGTTTTAAATTAGTGTTAATTCTGTAAAAAAATACTAGTACAGCATAACGCAAAAATGTTAAAAAGAGAATTCATTTAAAATTTGTGTGTTGGTATGAGGGTTTTCGATATTTTTTCTGCCGTTATGGGGCGCGACCTACGTAGGCATGAGGTTCAAACAGCTGTCAGGTTCGTAGGCCCTGAACATAAAGTATGGGAAGTCTATTATTGTATTTGGAAGTTGATAGATTTTGTAATGGATTACGACTAGAAAGCGGTCGCCAAACTGAAGATTGAGCTCTAAAACCGGGGCGCAGCACACACAGGTATTTGGCCCTAAAAGTCGCTTAAAGATATTTTTTACAGAATATAAGTTTATATTACCTATAATTTTATTAGTTTTCAAGGTGGATTAGGGTATTTCAGTGTAAAATGAACCGGCCAAGAGCATGTCGGGCCATGCTCAGTATAGGGTTCCGTAGTTATTCAAAAACTGCTGGGCTGATTATGTTCAAAATAGTTTTATTTTAAAGTATTATATAAGCCCATTATTCATTATTTTTTCATATTTTTTGGACCCACGAATTAAAAGTTACAGAGTTAGAGATCTCCGACTGGTACTCGTACTAAAAAAACCAAAAAATGTATATGATATTAAATTCGCGTATTTATTTTAAGTTTGTTGGACCTTACGCCTTAGTGCTACTATCACAACGCCCCATAGTGGCAGAAAAAGTCAAAAACCCTGACTCAATATTATCAAGAAAATAAGATTTTCTGTGGTCGGTTAACAGTAAAATACATATTCTAATGCATCTCAGCGAAGAACAAACAAATCTAAATTCAGATATATTATGCCCGCCCGCCTGTATTAAAATCACATTGAATTTAAATGATTTGTAAAGCGTACCGCCATCTAGCGATATATATGTGCATTACGAAACGTCGCTTTCACGATAATATTTACTCTGTAGCCGTACCAGGGTGCTTAGACAAGTTGCCAATCGCTAACGCTTAATCGTCAATCGTAAACGAAAGGCAGCTAACTGTCTCTATCGCTTTAATAAGAAAGAGTGACAGAGAGGGAAAACTACGATACGTTACTAAGCGTTAGCGATTGGCAACTTGGCTAAGCATCCAGGACTTTGCAAGTATCAGTAACGTTAGATTTTACTCGATACGTAAAGCAGGCCATCGCGCTCGCTCCAATATGTCAGTGCGAGTGCTATGCATTCTGCATTATTATCAAACCGGAATCAGAAGGGAATTAGTGAAAGTACTGTTGACAACAATGTATTTGTCACCTAGGATATTTTCATACTTGTACCTTTTCATATATTCATAGTTGAAGTGCAGACACTTACAGATCATAGATTTATTATTTAATCACTCACTACATCTATAAACAACTCTTTTCTTGGTAAAAATTGTGTTTATTTGTTGTGTCAACAGTACTTACGAAGTCCCTTCTCTAGGCGTAGCACATGATTAGTGCGACAGTATGTCGCCGCGAGATAATCCATCCCTCTTTTATTCATATACTGAGTAAAAGACGGAAAATCGATCTCGCGGCGACATAGTGACGTCGACGACGATACCAATCATGTGCTAAGCATTCTGCAGTGTTATTCACTAAGGAAACCGCCTTGTTGTCAGCGCTGTGTCAGCGCTGCGACAGCGTCGAACTTAAAAATGGTATTCACCAAAGGAATTTTAAACGACACTAGTGCTCGGCGACGAATGCGGCGTGAGCTGGAACTACACTGCGTCGAGAGTTTGACGTTTAATGTACGAACTTCGTATTCTCTAACGAAAAACAGCGACGAACTCGCCCTCGCTCACAGCCTCGATTCCTAATGTCAAATAAAACAGCTAGGATTTTAGACAAGGCTGTCTCGACGTCGAGCTCGTTGACGAACGCAGCGTCGAATGTGTGAATAAGAGAATAGCATAGCTGATTTCGATTTGATAATACGTATCGAGTAAAACCTAACGTATTCTTCACTTTACGGCTACTGTGGCAGCGTTCCATTCTGTTTTTTTTTTTCGGTTTCACGTTTTCCAGCCAGCGTTTTAGTTTTCTTTTTTAAATTCGGAAGCCTCCAATCTGTCGAGTTGAATGTGTGGTCGGTCGGAGAATACATGAATGGTGGGTGGATTGAACAATGTAGAACAATGGAATGTAGTTGAGAGTGTATCGCTTTTAGTTTAATGCTTGAGAGCGGGCGTTCTATTTTCGTATATTTTAATCGCAAGATATGTTGCAAAATATCGTTAGTTTTCTTTCAAGTTGAAATACCACTTCTCCATAATATTTATCGTGATGATTACTCATGAAATGAAATAAAACTATTTAAACGGATTGTATCGCGTATATTAATTAAATTTAACTATATCCCGACGTTTAGAACACTATAACACCATTTTTCAGTTGAGAGTAAAAAAACGTAAACAGATATGGCTTACTTTCCATTTTTGTTTATGTTGTAGGTACTTTTACGTTAATACTAATAAATATCAATAATTTTACAAAAAATGTATGTGAACTTCTGGTTTAAGGTTTTAAGTTGGTGATAAAATAAAAACCAAGATCGTGTTCTAAAAGCGCGTTATTATGAAGTATACTTACAGATTTTTAGGAGTGAACTTTTGACTGTTATAGATTAAACCTTATTAATATGAGGGTAAGACTCACCGTTTTCAGATAGTCTTTACGTCATGTAAGGCTCATTTCTAAACTTTACTGTCAAAAGATCATTCTTAGAAGTCGGCAACTATAATGCACGTTTGCAGGTTTGTTTAACTTGTTTTTACTTTCAACTGATAATTGGTATACAGGGTTCGTGGTCTACCGGTGTCATCCGTTATTTCACTTGTCCAGTTCAGCTGCGTAGCGGCTTATTCGTAGATGGTGCTACGTGCTACGTCTCTGTCGTAGCACAAATGTCTACGGCGTAGCGTTTAATACATTCGCATAGCAACGTAAGCAGTTGCTACTGTTGCTATTTAAGGCGTAATAAGATTGAAATAAATCTTCCGTTTCTAAGCTGTTCTATTATCCATCATCATCATCAGCCGTTATCCGTCCACTGCTGGACAACGGCCTCTCCTATAGCCTATGCGTATGGACGCATTAGGAGGTAAAGGTAAGCGGGTTTGCGATCACAGTAATGTGTCCACTATGATGACGCTGCTGTCCATCATCAATCTCCTATCAAAGAATGGTCAGTGACATATTTCTAGTCGGCTCTTACGACGCCCACGGGAAGAGTTGGGGTGGTGACAATTTTTTTCTTACTGCCGTCACCACACGGCAAATAGTTATAAAATAATTCGTTTTAATAAGTATTTATTTTAGACTATTTTAGTTACAACAGTTACAAGCCCTATTGAAATTAATTCTACGAACAGCCATTCTTGTTTTCGCATAAACATTTGCTTCCCAAACAAACCCAACTGTTGAGGTTGGCTTCCATTGAGCAACCAAATTGCAATTACAATTATGCTTGTTCAGTGCAACTGGCAGTAAACAGAGTATTTAATCATTATTTTGATTGGTGTTTATTTTGTACTAGCGACCCGCCCCGTCTGCGCACGGGTACTATACCTACATAAAAACCTTCCTCTTGAATTACGCTACCTATTAAAAAAAACTCATCAAAATCCGTTGCGTAGTTTTAAAGATTTAAGCGTACAAATGGACATAGGGACAAAAAAAGTGACTTTATTTTATACTTGTAGTGATTATAGTTCGTAAATTGGTAACTTTCTACCTACATTATAGTAAAAATAAACATTCAATTTATATTTCTCCAACTATACCTTTATAAGTTTGGAGCCAGAAAGAATACATGCATTGACGCTGGACTGTGGTGACGGCTGTAGAAATAAGTTTGTCACCACCCCAAAGACCGTGGGTACAGCCGACTAAGGAATAAAAGTGTCACTGAATCACAGAATAAATAATACTACTACATGGGTCTTTCTCTACTAATTAGAAAATCGCTGTTCTAGGCAATTTATAGCAAAATTTTATGAAATAATTGGTAACAATAACTATTTTTCGTTATATACAACAGTAATGTTTAGGTATGGGTAAGTAGGTTTTTTCCAAATGCATAAACGCAGTAACTACTTTTGAAGTGTCTATCAATTGTTTACTTTATTCTACTCCAAATTATGTTCTGGTATTAATTAACATTTTAAGACTAGTTACTGCGTTTATGCTTACGGGGGCAGTATGTCTGTTTATTACTTTTCGCTTATCGCATCCGCTTGCTAAACAGCATCTTAGGTAGGCTAACATGCCAATTCGCAATTTTTTTTCCGTATACTTGTATCAAAGTACCTTTCGATATACAGTGACTATACTATACAGTAAAGTTGATGAAGCAATCTCCCGGCCGCCTCGGCCATAGCCCCAATCTCTGAGATTTAATCAACGCTGTCGGTCGATTGGATATTCATTCGCACGGAATGCCGAGTAGCTGGGCCCTTTTACAAATTTAGGTCGTAAGTGTCAGTACATTATTTAGTCTTGCGTACTGAGATGTGAAAGTACATTGAAATAATTAAAACACTGGGACTAGTACCATGTCAAAATAAAAAAAACTGGCCTAGAGCATGTCGGGCCATGCTCAGTGTAGGGCTCCGTAGTTATTCAAAAACGGCTGGGCCGATTATTTTCGAAATAGTTTTATTTTAAAGTATTCTATAAGCCCACTATGATTTTTTTCATATTTTTTGGACCTACGGATCAAAAGTTAGGGGGGGCGGACACTTTTTTTTTTCTTCTGGAGCGATTATCTCGGAAAATATTGACTTATTACCTATTCAATGACTACAGGATTACAGCAAATATAAAAAAAATCATCTCCTATTCATCAGTTGGGGAGGTACCCGAAAAAAAATTTTTTCATCTAGTTTTATTGTACCACTTTGTTGGCATGATTAATATGTATACCTGTACTAAATTGCAGATTCCTAGTACTAACGGCCACTGAGGTATGCTGCGGACATGGCGAAACTATAAGGGTTCCGTTTTTGCCAATTTGGCTACGGAACCCTAATAAAAAGCAGTGGTAGTTACTTAATAATGTGACTTATAGAGTCACTTTGATATGGTTTTCGAGTTGCCGAGAGCTCCAAAAATGAATAATTTCGTTTATGTTTCGTCGACGCACATAATAGTGCGTCGACTATTACATTACTGTAGTCGTTACAGTCTTAAATGTTATTCAAAATAATACCATATTTATGCTAGCGCAGACCAACAGCACAAGGCAACGGAAAACGCGCGTTGCTTGACGGCAATTCATTGCTACCCTCTCCTTCCACCAGACCAGCAACGCGCATTAGGGTGGATCGATTTTTTTATTTTCGGATAATCATTAAATAATCTTTACGAATCGATACTATGTGGCTAGAGAAACAAAAAATATTATGACCATTTTTGGATATTTTATCATTTTGGACCCCATTTAGAGGCCCGAAGATCGGCCTTATTTTTGAGGTTTTTTTAAGAAAACTCAGATAATCATGGATATTTTCTGTTTTACTTTTATGGATAACCAAAATAAGATTGTTTTGCATAAACTTTGGATTTGCGTGGTTTAATTATATGAACATTGTTAGCAGTATCTCCAAAAAGTGATTTTCAACTTCGAGGCTCTTGCGGCAGTACTTCCCGAATGATTATCGGAAAAAGATATATTGTTGAAGAAGTTACTTTTTAGACAGATTATTCTTACAGGGCCGCGTTTCAGAAATTCTTGAAAAAAAATTTTGGTTCATACATTGAAGTATGAAAAAAAATTTTTTTTTCCGATTTTTGTAAGCGCTGGCCAATAAAATGATGGTCGTATAAACTAACATTCTTTAACAATATATCTTTTTCCGGTAGTCATTTGGCAAGTACTGCCTTAAGAGCCTCGAAGTTGAAAACCAGTTTTTGCCGATACTGGTAATAATTTTCATGGAATTAAATTGTGCAAATTCTAAATTTATGACAAATAATGTTATTTTGTTTCTACATAAAAGTAAAACGGAATATATCCACTAACTACTGACTTTTCTTAAAAAAACCTTAAAAATAGAGTCGATCTTTGGGCCTATAAACGAAGTACAAAATGAAAGTAAATCCAAAAATGATCATAATATTTTTAGTTTCTCTAGCCACGAAGTATCTATCCATAAAGATTATTTTATGGATTTCCAAAAATAAAAAAATCGATCCACCCTAACGCGCATGTGACACCGATGGTGTTACAGATACTATAATTATATGCTTACCGCCAGGCGAACCGCAGATTCTTCTGACTCTTCGCTTAAAAAACGAGCTCAAAATGCAATGAAACTGAAACAAAAGCTAGTTAAAATAAATAGTTCTAATAGCTCTTCATCATTAATAACCTGCACTTTAAAATCGCTTCTATCTCAACTCACATCGCATCAAAATTGCATCAAATGAATTTCCAATTCAACCTTTCGAAAGATACTCCATTTCTTTTGTTTTCTACGTTCCATTCTACTCCAAGGCGCTAATAGTCGTTTAATAGACGGAACTGAAGGAAACAGGAAAAAAACTATATTTGTGACTGGCGGGATGCTTTATGACTTTCTTTTATTGTTTTCTTTGGTATGCAGATGAGTTTCAACGAATGGCGAGACGTAGTAGTTTGTGCCAATTGAATAGTATTTACCTTTCGATAGTGTTGATAAAAACTCAAGTTCTTTCAGGAAAAACTACCGACGAGACTCAAGTCGTGAGTCTCGTCATCGAGACTCACTAAGACCCGCATATAAAACTCAAGTTCAAATATACAGAATCGCTTCAAAAAAAAAAAAAAACAAACTCTAGTGAGTCTTCTTGATGGACTGGTCGAATCTGTAACATTTTGAAAGCACTGCAGCTTTAGAATATTTCATTCTATAGAATTACAGCTGTGGTAGGACCTCGTGCAGGGTCCGCCCAGATAGCTACCAGCGTCTTACCTGTTCACCTGCCGCCAAATAGCAGTGTTTGCACTGCTGTGTTTCGGTTTGGGGGTAAGATAGCCGGTGTAACTACTGGCATGGATAGTGGCAATCCACCTAAGTCCTCAGGGTATAGTTTAGTTTAGTTTAGTTTATTTATTAATCTCACAATATACAAATTCACTTAAAACTACACATGGTACATTTTTAGGATTTTGTATTGTGATTGTCAGTTTCTTCAACATACAAAACATATACAATACATATAGGCGCATAGGCGATTTTTTGATCACTATTTCTGTGGACCTAAGTTCCTGCTTTCCATCAGGTGGCCTAAGAGCTCAGTTGTCTACCTTCGTCACATAAAAAAAAAAACTCTAGCGATAGTAGTCCTTACTATTTAATACTGCTTTTTGACCGCATTTCTTTTAAAATGTGACCATTATATCGACTTATGAATAACGAATAAACTATTATAGAGTTAGTTTATCTATGGGGTTTTCTTTTGAATTTAATGTAATCTTCAAGTTTTGCTAATAATTGATTTTATTGTTTCAGGTAAATCAATTTGATATAAAACACAGACAGACTTATCGTAAGTATGTTGGTGTGTCTATCGCCACGTGGGACTCGATCAATCGTGCGAACGCCATAATTCAATGAATGACGGCTTAGCGGATCGGTTTGTTGTTTTTTAAATCGGTTTTACGCGTGCAATGCTTATGTAAAGCTGATAATTGCTACCGATTTTATCTTGGTAATGAAAACATGCAATACATGCAATGAAATCTTGAGTTATGAGCGTTTAGCACGTTTATCTTAATATTATTCACGTATTCATCTCCCGATTTTTTTTTTCAATGAGTACATTGTTAAAGTGACAGATAAAGCACCGTATTAACTTATCGGGAGTTCATGAAAATGAAAATGAAAATGAAAATATCTTTATTTAATAAGTAGGTTACAATTTTGCTTACATAATTATTAGATTTAGGTATCTACTACTAAATATTCTACATACGAGTAGGTATTCAAAACAAAATTTGTTTGCATATGAAAGTAAACTTATAGGCACTTGAGTACCTCCATTATGTACCTACCGTAAACGTAACTAGCCGCCAGCAAGTCATATATACATGTATATACCTAGTTGTTATAATGTGTAATCGGCCAGCCATATTATTAGTACTATTACCTATTCGTTACAAATTCATGATTAAAGTAAGCGTTCTCTGTTCCCTGTACTAGTAAAAACTGTATCACAGTGGAACAGGCTTCGCCTCCCCCATATTTGCAAATATGTATGTATATATTCCTTAAACTTATACAGAATCCACATATTAAAAACAAAGAAAACGTGTTATTATAACTTAAAGTTAAATTATTAGCTATAGTGGGTCTGTTACAAAAGAATCGCATTCCATTGTTGCTTACGGTTTTAAAGTTAAAGTGTAAACACATAGTATATGCAAAAAAAATACATTATTTTTTTATCAAGGAATAGTAATTTTAAATTTATACTATTTGTATTATTTTAGTTATATTATAAGTAATAACGTTATATTATGTTGGCAGAGTTTTATTGCCCGTTTTATTTTATAGTTGGTTTTTCTTTAATTATACTTATGTTTACCTATATACTTATTCAACATTTTGGTTATATTAATACCATTTAGCTAGTATTCAAACTTAAATAACTACTTATTAGGTTAACTTAATATTTAGGTATATAAAGGAGGGTGTTAATATCCATGTTTGTGTATGTTTGTACTTTTGTATGAAGTTGTGTGAAAAAGTGTAAGCGTTTGGGTTCGTAAATTATTGAGCGCACGATGCTCATTATGAGTATATACGTATATGTATGACTACAGATATGTATGTGTGTGTACACGATGATTCTTAATCCGTGATCAGGAATAATTTTTTCTAACTCAGTAATTGATGGGGATTACGTTAAAATACTAATTACGTGAAAACAAATTTATTTATTTTTTAATCATGTTTTAATTTTGAATTAAATTTTATCCTAAAATCCTTGTCACTGTACTACTACCATATCGGTTTTTATGAGGTTGTATTGTAATCTCTTTACGAAGTTATTAGCAATTGTCAATTTATGAGTAAACCTTGCCCATGACATTGTCAATCACTTTTGTCATACGCATAATAAACAAAGTCATAGTCACGGATATCGAATGAGAAAATTATAATTATTCACCAAAAATCATGCCTCCACCACATCCGTACTCAAACATAGAGCGTTACGATACTGTATGTTTATCAATACAAACGAATAGCACTAAGGCGAATCCAACAGTTATTTCACGAACTTCATCCAAAGTTCCGATCCCCGGACACAATTTAATAAATCGCATGCACCAAAAAACTTCGCGACTTCGGACAGTTTACGAGTACAGTGCCACAACATGCTCGAGCACCCGGACGACCTTGTCATCATCCTGACGATCTGGATCAACTAATCTTAAGATTCTTTGTTGAAGAAGACTTCGAGTGAATCAATCCAATCACAGGAACAATCAAGCGGATCTGTGTCAAGAACAACACGGTGGACATTAACACTTGTTGAATTATGTTTAAAATAATGTTTTTTGTTTTAGTTGGTCAGGTATGCAGTTTTATTGTTTTTATTTAATTATTAAATTGTACTGTTTGAAAACAAATTGTTTTACTTGCTCAAGCTTTGCCAAGTTTAGGTAATGCACGTTAATTTAATCTCCTATCAATTATGTTCGTCGTTATCAGTGTTGGACTGATAAGATAATGAGTAGTAGAGTAAAACTCTTTATTGACATAAGATCCGTCAAATTCCCGTTTCCCGCCATACTGATGGCACTTGACGTATCGTAGTTAAACTTCATACTGTAGGATGACCATGTATTAAGAGGTAATTTGTTTTAATTAGATTTTCACTTTTAATTAATTAAACAGTGAAGAAATAACTTGAGACCTCGCCGAATAAGTTTAATTTTGGCTAAATTTTAATGTTTTTCTGCTCCTGATCACGGATTAAGAATCATCGTGTATATTATATGTGTTTATGTATATTTTATCAATTGTTCAGTGTTCTCATAATTTAACCGTTTCAAATATGCATCTAATGTTAATTTGCAAGAATATGAAGTCATACCTCTCAACTTCAACGTTTTACTTACTTTATTGTAAATAGATGGGCCCAATACCAATGCAAATCTTTTAGCAAACTTTGTCTTATGTGTTGGTACAGAGTAGACAATATCCTTTCTTCTCCTTGAATCCAGGAAGTCAGGTGGATTTTTATGTTGCTTTAGAATGAATTGTTTAATAAACAGTTGCCTCACGGTTAGAACTGAGATATCAGTATACAAAGTTGTTGTTGGGTAATGATATTTTTTAAATGTCATGACTTTTAGAACAATTCTTTGGGCTCTTTCAAGTTTGAGCATAATGGTCTTAGGTGCACCACCCCAGACGTAAATTCAGTAGCCTGTGATTGATTGGCACAATGCACTATAGATTGATGTTAAAAGTTTTATATCGCAAACGTGTCGTAATGATTTGAATATATAAATCAACTTACGTACCCTTCCCGTAAGACTATTAATATGTTCATGCCAGTTGAGGTTTTTGTCCACTTGAACCCCTAAATATCTAATCGATGGTGTTTCATCAATATAAGGGCAGTTACAATTAGCACGATATTGGCATGAATGAGCTGTGAGTTTAATAGCTCTTTCCGATGCTTTACTTTTATTTCGAACAGTAAAGGCCATAAATTTTGTCTTTGATAAATTAAGGGTTAATAAGTTAGTCGTTAACCAAGTTGTTATCACATTAAACCCTTCTTGTGCTGTTCTATTTACGTCAGACCAAGAATTTCCATGGAAAAGTAAAACAGTGTCATCAGCAAAGGTAATTACTTGAGCGTTTTTAAGTACAATTTTACAGAGATCGTCTATGTAAATCAGAAAAAGTGTTGGCCCAAGGACACTGCCTTGTGGAACGCCATAATTTATATTTTCTTCATTACTATATTGATCTCCTACCCTTAGCGCTTGTTTTCTATTTGTAAGATAGTCCTGCAACAAAGACAATGGCAATCCCCGTATACCTACGTTTTCTAGTTTTTTAATCAGTATTGGGACAGAGACCGTATCAAATGCCTTTTTTAAATCGAGAAATATACCTAATGCTTTTTTATTTTTGTCTAGTTTATCAACAAGAAAAGAAGTTAGTTGTGTTACGGCATCCTGTGTTGATCTTTGTTCTCTGAACCCATGCTGATTTGAACTTAAAAGATTATTAGTTTCCAAAAAATGCTTTAGTCTCTTATTAATAATTTTTTCCAAAATTTTTGCCAAAGTAGGTAGTAGTGAGATTGGTCGGTAATTAGCGATACAGTCTTTGTCCCCAGATTTAAAGATAGGCGAAAGAACAGATTTTTTTAAAGCATCCGGGAATCGACCACTGCTTAAGCATAGGTTACATATCTTAGTAATGGGATAGGTTATAGTATTAAGAGCAAGTTTTAAAAAGTGGGAAGAGATACCATCCCAGCCAGTTGAATGACTTGTTTTTAGTGACAGGATTGTAGCTCGTACTTCTTGCTCGTCAGTCGGTAGTAGTGTCATTGAATTTAAAGGAGCTGTATTTGAACTTATGTTCCGTACTCTGTCAGCTTCGGATATGTTTGAACTATTTATAATAGTATCAGCCAATTGCTTGCCAATATTTACGAAATAAGAATTTGCATAGTCAAGGGATTCACGAGGTGATGACCGTAACGTTAGAAGATGTCTGTCATTATTAGGGCTATTGTTGAAATTACAAATTTGTTTAATCAAGGACCATTGCTTTTTTAAATTATTTTGATGCTCTTTAATTTGGGTTCTCTGGTACGATCGTTTAACCGATTGAAGCATCCGGTTACACGTATTTCTGTAACGTTTATATGATATTCTCATAATATGGTTATTAGGATCTAGTCTTACGTTTTGGTGAAGTTTATCTCGCTGTCTTAAACAGCGTATAATACCTGGTGTAATCCAAGGCTTTATATTGCATTTTCGGTGTGAGACTTTTATTATTTTGGTGTATTTTTTTAGAGTTTTAGTAACTAAATACAGGAAAACGTTAGTAGCTTGATTTACATTTGATCCCCTTATAATCAAATCCCAATCCATTTGGTTCAGTTCAGATATAGCCTTGATATAATCAACTTTTTTATAATCACGTTGTGGATGACATTCTTGTTTACTGACTTTAGAAAGGGACAACAAGACGCAGGAGTGATCCGTAATTGAGGTGTCGCATACCAATGTAGAGACAGGTAATTTTGTTTTAAGCATGCAGTGATCTAGACAACTGTTGCCTCTGGTTGGAAGTTTATGAGATGGGAGAAGTCCGTGGGAGGCTAGCATGTTAAGGTAATCTAAAGAAGTGTTGTTTTGGTTATTTCCCAGTAGGTTTATATTGATGTCACCTATTAGTACTATATTTTTGTATCGCCTATAACTATGCAGCACTGTATCTAGAGATGAAATAAAGTTGTCAAGTTGTCTATATGAGGGAGGACGATATATAGAAATTATGGCATATTCCGATCCAAGTGTTGTAACTAGACAGTTTGCGTCTTTTATGCTGACAGGTTCTACAGTTTTAAAAGGTATTCGTGCATTAGTATACAAAACAACACCATCATTTTGATTTAAATTGCGTTCTGATGAAATTGTTCTATAATTAGGCAGATTAGGTAAACTCTTGTCTCCACTTAGCCAGCATTCGGTCAAGACGATCACATCAAACTCTATATCTACTCTTTTCAAAAGCACCTGAAGTTCGTCAAAATTATGATTAATACTTCTTATATTCTGTGTTAATATTTTCAACTGGTTATTAGAACTATTAAACAAAGTTTTGCAACATTCCAGTTTATCAACCGCCACGGAAGTACCGATATTGATACTTTTATCAATATCAGACGACAATAAGTTTATATCGTTCATTATAAAGGGGTGATAAAATAATAATTAGTGAGTATGTAGTTCCGGGGCAGCCGTATTTGAAGAAATGTCGCTGGATGTCTTTATTTATCAGTAATTGGCATATATATGTGTGTAAGGTGGATGTGTGTATGGTGGATGTGTGTAATGAAATATATACTATGAAAACAATAAAACATGATTTAGTAACTAGTCATTCCGAATTAGATGCTTTCAAATCTTCAATTTGCTGTTCAGATTTGATCCAGATACTTTGAGAGTCATCTTGTTTTTTTACAAATACCTTTCCTTGCCAGGTCCAGCACCGCTTGATGTAGGAGTTCTTGCGCAAATCACGAGTCAAGAAGTATAGTTTACGAGCACGTAGCGTTAGAGATTCCGAGATATAGATTGGTTGCTTACACTCTTCCATGTTCAGTTTCTTCGTATTAAACTTATCTTCTGGGTGATTTTTGTTATAATTTTTGAACGCGTTCAATAATCCATTACTGTGTTGGGTGTTATGAAACTCCACAATAATGGTTTTTTGTGTATTATTTAAACGCCTGACATGTTTCAGATCATTATCTGACAATGGTAGTTGCAGTTGGCTATGTATTACATTCATAATTTCACGTAAGTCTTCATTTTGAGTGGTTCATGTGATGTGTGTCTATGAATATTTAAAGTATTTTAATTTTACATGGAATAAAACTATGAAAACGGATAAACTCGCGTATATTAACTAATTTTAACTTCATTCCGATGTTTCGAACACTTTACAGGGTTCGTGGTCTACGGATGACGCTAAAATATAATGGTTAGTTAAAATTAGTTAATATACGCGAGTTTATCCGTTTTCATAGTTTTATTTCATGTGTAATCCTCACGGTAACCGAAGAAAATATTATTTTAATTTGATCAATTTTACTGGTTATATTTTGCCTTTTTTGCAATATCCACGAGACATTGCAAAAATCATTGCAGCATACATCATCCTTCATTTTCTTGTTCATGTAAAGGGATCTAATGATTATACAAAACTATTTCTTGCTAGAGCTTTGCCAATTCTACTCCTCGGGGAGTAGCATCAGATATACCTTACATCATTGACAAAATGAGAAAAAAAACATTTTAAATTAGTATTGGGGTTAACGGGGTTCGCTTAATAATTTAGAAACTCGTAAACATTTCCGACACTTATGTAGTTTGAAAAATACTGATTTATACATATAGATTTAAACTTACTTTCATATTTTAACGACAAACGGGACCCCCTTAGGCACTGGTCTCACCGCGGGCTACTAAGCTATGAACTATTGGCTATAAACACGAACAAAAGATATGTACTCCCGTGTAAATAAAAGAGACACGGCGATACTCGCTCAGCTATCAGCTATCACCGCCGGGCGAGTATCGCCGTGTCTCTTTTTTTCTCGCGGGAGTGCGTATCTTTTGTTCGTGTTTATAGCCGATAGTTCATAGCTTAGTAGCCCGCGGTGGGACCAGGCCTACTACCGCGAAAATCGAAATTCGTAAATTTCGAGGATTTTTCTCTGTCACTTAAACAAATGCGTCATTAGAGTGAGAGAGACAAATCCTCGAAATTTACGAATCTCGTTTTTCGCGGTAGGGCCGCAGTGCCTTATTCATAAACGTCTCCTAACTTAGCAAGCCGCTAAGTATCGTTTGTCCCTTCCTCAGGGAACAAGCAAAGGCAGACCTAGTTTTGCCTAAAAAACCCAAGACCTAATGATGTTTAGAAAGCTACTCTCATTTAAATAAACCTGCACTGTGAACGTGGTACTATCTAGCGAGTATTCTTTAAACTAGGCCACCCGGCTTCACCTGAGAAGCCTTATGTCTATGACAAAGCCTTTTGGGTATGCAGTTACACCTTTTTGCTTTTGAGCGACACAGGTCGCATCTTTCGGGAGACGTAAGATTATTCTTTCTAGAATAGTCTGAATTTCTGGAATTTATTAGTATGACTCGAAAACGAAGATTTCCTTGTAGGTGGGTTATTTATTGTCAGGCGGAAAAACAAAAGTTGTCTCACTGAGTCAAAAGTTAACAGCTTTTATAAATCTATGTTACGATTTGATTGCATAGGGCTATAGACCGGGGAACTTAGTTGTACCGTCAATTTATACCAAAATGAGTACAGGAATTCCTTAACTTTAGGTATGTCCACCGAAAAAACGATAACCTAACTCTGACAATGACCCGGGTAACTAATTCCGATAAATACGGTTTTCGATAATTCGGTCACGTTTTGGGATTTATCGTTACTTGTTTCTGGTAGTTGTTTTAGTCACTTACCTCCGTATTCATAAACATTTTCTAACTTAATAAGCCGCTAGCAAGTATTGCTCGTCATTTTCGGTCTTATACACTTATCGGTATATGCGACAGAATGGCATCTTGGCTAGCTCTGCAGGAACGACCAGCTATGCTATTCTCTTATTCACACATTCGACGCTGCGTTCGTCAACGAGCTCGACGACGAGACAGCCTTCACTTCGACGTAGAGCGCAGCGCTGCGAAAAACGGTATTCACTAACGTAGAACAGCTCGTCGTCGAACTGTAGGCGGTAACTATCAACGCAGTGTAGTTCCAGCTCACGCCGCTTTCGTCGCCGAGCGCTAGTGTCATTTAAAGTGCTTTAGTGAATACCATTTTTAGGCTCCACGCTGCCGCAGCGCTGACACAGCGCTGTTAGCAAGGCGATTTCCTTAGTGAATAACACTGCTGGTAGTCATCCTTTGTCTACTTAAAATCTTTCCAGGAATTCTAGAATTTATACCTAGTTGTTACGCGAGCTAGAATTATGTTAAAACTTTCCCACTACATGCCCCAGAGAGGAGATTATTACTGTTACGTAGGAGAGTTCTGTATTTACTGCTCTTGTTGGTTAATCGTACATTGTTGGTTAAAATAACTAGGTACTAGAGGGATTTCATACATCGTCGCTATACTTGAACTCGGATGTACTGCACTGAATTCATGGGAATGTCTCCCGTATTCTTGTCTGAATACGGGTGATTTTTGCATTAAGTGAGTGTTACATATAGGAGGTTGGGTAAGTAGCGCCGACATGTTTATAGCCCTGACCAGCGAAAACAGTGAATGTTTAATTACTAATTAGTAAAATTATGTTAATGGTGGTCGTGTTAAATGAAAGTAATTACGCAGTTTTTACGATGCGTAGTGAATTAATACGTGAGTGAAACTGTTGACGTAAGCAATGTAATTATTATTATTTGACATTCGTGCATTATAGTTATTTACAACATATTAAATGTGTATTCTTGTGTACCTAACATTTCCTTTTGTTTTCATTCCGTTTGACCTCTAACTCAACATTCTTGAACTTATAAGTATGGTTAGCCTCCATAGCCTTGTAATGACCCTCCTAACGAAGCTGGAGGTTCCGGGTTCGAATACCGGCGAGGGCATTATTTGTGTATTTATTTAACACAAATATTTGTTCCTTGGTTATTTATACAATTTGTATATATCTACTAAATATACACGGTGCCTCGCGAGGAAACCACATAATTTTAACTATGCATTCTAGACATCAAAATAAACAAAAAATATTATGAGACCAAATGTCAAATTCCACAAAAAAAATTTTTTTTTTTCGATTTTTTTTACACTTATATACTATTACTACTATTACACTTATATAATACTTTTTAACATTTCCAATACTTTTTATCATAACAACAATTTGTTAAAACTAATTTTTTAAATGTTTTTTTTTAGGGACAGGTTTTTTAGTCAAGTCTATTCTTATTTTTTGATTGTCAGGCAAAAGGTGTGGTAATATTAGAACACATTGTGGCAGCGTTGTAATCAAAAAGAAGTTTTATGACGAGTTACGTCGAAAAACTTTTTCCGAAAAAAGGTTAATTATCTTTGGAACCTAGCCGAATCCAGGAAATTTTATATAACATTAAATACTCTAAATATGCTCAGGAATTCAGCATTAAAATTATGTGGGTTCCTCGCGAGGCACCGTGTATGTGTCGTCGCCTGGTACCCGCATAACAAGCCTTAATTGAGCTTACCGTGGGACTAAGTCGATTTGTGTAAGATGTCCCAAGATATTTATTATTTTATAAGTTACGACCTCGAATTTTAAATAATATGTAGTTGTTAAATATATTACTACATTGTATAAAACAAAGTCGCTCTCGCAGCCTGTCTGTACAGTCTCGCTGTCTGTCTGTACCTATGTATGCTTAAATCTTTAATACTTACTGCGCAATGAATTTTAATTTATTTTATTGACGGTTGAAAACCAACGTAAATTAATTTAATATGCTCGCGAAATAAAATAAGTTTTGACGTCAAGGAGCAAAGTTAGGTAAAACAAGTTTCAGACTTTTAATATCACTTTTTCGAGGAGCCTGGAAAAGTGGAAACCTTTTTGTTTTGTAGTAGTTTTAAATGATTGAAAGCTACGCTAATACAATTTTATGAAATTTTAATTTAAATGAAACTTTCACGGTCTACGTTAAAAGTTGTCAACAGATTGTAAAGTACCTACAGTAACCTATAAACGAAAAAGTTGTCCACAGATTGTAAAATAGCCTATGAACCGGCGCAATTCGTATTAAGCCCTTGAAGCTTGTAGATTCACTGTGTTGACGGTAAAATAAGGTTTCGCTTTTAAAATGATTGTGGAAGAAAAGATTTTATTGAACATTTTTGATTAGTGTTTGAAGTAGACTATTGTTTCGCCCACTGCTAAGGATAGGCCTCTCTTCTAGTACGCCACCCATCCCAGTCCACTATCATAGTCCACTGCTGGACGTAGGCCTCTCCTATTAATATTAGGAGGTAAATGCCCATAATTGCCACGCTGGGCAAGCGGATTGGCGATCGCAGTAATGTGTCCACTATGATGATTGATGACGCTGCTGCCCATCATCAATCTTTTATCAAATAATGGTCAGTGACACTTCAATCCTATAGTCGACTCTTACGACACCCGCAGGAAGAGATGGGGTGGTGACAAATGTATTCTTACTGCCGTCACCACACGGCACACATTGTTGTATACCTACAATAAATTATAAATTTAATTCGGCCATTCGGACTGAGTGGCCGAGAATTAGTTTAAACCACCGCGGAAGCTGTGTTCAATCCCCCTGTGCGTTTTGAATTAGGTATTTTTTCTTTGGTATATAAAATCTTATAAGCTAACCAAAAAACACCAGCCCACCCCACACACCGCTTCATCTCCATGCAGTAGTTTTACCTGTCAGTTTTGCAACCGGCTGTGCCGATCCAGCATTGGCCTATACGGTCACGAAGAACGGTAGGTTCCTGACACTGCTTGCATAGTTCATAGTTATAGTCCATAGTTCATTTATTAATAATAATTCATATTACATGTCACTTATAATTAAAAAAATAAATAAAAATAATGAAATGTGTATAACAACTACAAGCAAAATTTGTAGAATTATATAAACACAAATAAAAACAGAATAATTAATAATATTCATAAATCGCAATTGTCAATTAAATACATAAAAAAGTCAACATATTTAAGTACATCTGTACTCAACGAATTCGTTAAAGCTGTAAAAAGTGTGCTCGATAAGCCAGATTTTTAGCCGCGATTTAAAGGCGGCTAGGGACGGTGAAGCGACAACATGTTCCGGCAGTCTGTTGTACACTGCAGGGCCCATCACGTGAGTAAGCTTAGCAGACTTGGACAGTTTATGTGCCACACCGACGAGTCTGTTGCCATGGCGCAAGAGTCGATCGTGGCCGTTCGCCCGACTTGAGTACTCTTTAAAGTGACACCGCACATATATGGCGACTTGTAATATTACCATCGAAGGTAGTCTGTAGTCCATAGTCTGTAATCAGTTGAAGGACGGAAAACGTAAGTCAGGTGGCCACTTCCTGCGATATAAGGACGTTGTCAAACGCTACCTCACCGCGTGCAACATCCGATGCGAGGGTTGGGAAGAGCTTGCTCTACAGAGGGGGTTATGGCGCAGTTCTGTTCATGAGGCCGCTGTTAACTTTGAGAAGCGTCGCTTGGAAGACCTCAATGCTAAACGTCTCAACAGAAAAACCCGTCCAAAACCTTCCTATACCTACGCGTATAACAACAAAGGTGAGTTGCACTGTGCGCCCTGTAACAGAACCTTTAAAGGCAAATTCGGTTTTGCACGCCACATTCGTGCTCATGACCGGCGCTCGTGATGGTCATGAAGCCAGGTTTCGCCATTGACGGATACGTCAAGGAGGACGATATAGATAGAGTATGTAATAGACTTCAAGGCTTTTCTTCGATGATAAAGGCATTGATTACATTTTAATGTTCAAATTTTAATGTCTATTATTATCTCTGTTTTTAGTACAGGAGTTAGTATATTATTCCATGAGGAAAAACCAAAACAAATTTCATTCCTCCACGAGTATAGCACTTCTGCATACACTAACTCACGTAGTTCAAAAATATTGAACCCAGTAAATCTTCCGGCAACATAACTTGCCGTATTTTAATGTTCGTAATATATGACAGTGGTTTATCAGAAGAGTTGCTCTACCGCCATGCAGCTTGGCTTGATGCCATGCATTATTATGGAGCTTTTTAATATTTTCTTTTGAGTAGAGCTACTTTTTTGATGTGTGTAGTCTGTGTAGTTGAAATTTTAGAATTTAAGGGTTTTTTATGCTGATGAAGGAGTATTTTATTTATTAAAATATTTGATAAATTTAAAATGGTCACGTGTTTTCTGTTATTGAAAATGCATTCACAAACCTTTGTCATTAATAGAAAGGGTACGAATTTACAATTATTGTAGGTACGAGTATTTAATAACAAATAAAACTATGAAGACTCGCCTGGTTTACATAATATACTCGTACTTGCAGCTTTCGTGTATAAGATGTGAAATTGTACGAATTGAATAAGTAATCAAGTAATTTGTAACGAAAGCTCCAATTCCCGTTGCCATTAAAGTTTTGGGACACAGATTAGGCCATCTAGGGAATCTTTTTGGAAATAAGTTAAAGTAACAGAAATAGTTTCCCAGTACTTGATTCAAGTAATATTTTGATTTAACGATTGTCTCTTATTTTGAAATTAAAGCTGTTTTTAAAACAAACCAATTGAAAATACCTTCCATTCAAGGTACCTTTTCTAAATTAAATCGCTGCAACTGAACAGAATAAACTACACAAAGCGAATCAACTCAAAATGAAATGTCCAACGTCGACATTTGCCTTAGTTTCATATTCAAAAGCAATACTCGTGCACTATGACAAAAAGGTCCGGCTTTGCGATGTAGATTGCGCGGAGTTGGCAGCAGTGTGTACTGTTCTTACTATGGTATTGAAAAACAGTCCTTTACATTACTGGTTGCTTTTGGAGGACTTCTGTATTTAAATGAATGACATGAAATCAACGTAATAAATAAAATAGAAAATTGTATCAGTCGCTCGAGGCTCCGGCCTTCGGGTCACGCTCGTGCGTCGGGAATTATAAAATAATTAATCACATTATTTATTTATCACAAATATTTGTTCCTTGGTCATGGCTGTCTATGTATTTAAATATCTATATCTATCTATTCAAAGTGTCGTCGCCCGGTACCCACATCTAGAGTTGCAAAGTGACCGTAATTTTCAATAACTGACCGACTTTTATTATAAATGATCGGTCATCAATGACATCCAAGGTGTACGGAATGACTTAGAGCAATAAAAAAATCTGACTATTCCGACCGTGTATTAACATCAATATTAGTAAAAATACTTGGTTAAAAAGATTATTACTGCTGTATCTATTGCCCATTTTTAGCTCATTAACAGAAACCATACACAATACATGTCATTTATTTGTAGGTAATAAAACTAATAAATGTCTGTCAATTATTAAAAATGACTGTAACTTTGCAACTCTAATTAAAGACGTTAATTTCCCGTCTGAATATTCAGATTTTTTATTGCTCTAAGTCAAGCCGCCTTGGATGTTTTAAGATAAATGTCGGTCAGTTATTGAAAATGACTGTCACTTTGCAACTCTACCCACATCACAAGCCTTAATTGAGCTCACCGTGAAACTAGGTCGATTTGTGTGAGATGTCCCAAGATATTTATGTATTTATCACATCCAATGGTAAGGTCGGTCTAAGTTCGGTTGAGGCAACTGTGGCATAGAATTCGAAGTTTGCGAAGGAAACTTGAGTTGCAGTCTTGCTTTGTTGGTATGACATTGCCAATAAAATGGCGTGGGTTTACGAGCGAGGATATTAAGTTAAATTTTAGTAAGTCAGCTGTAGGCGTAGTCTAGTTTTTGCAATAAAAAATAATATTTGAGTAATCTTAGTGGACACACTAAAGCGATCGACAATGCTTGCCTAGTGTTTATGTGCATTACCTATGTATGTACCTTCTAATTTCCTCAATATCCTCATAGGTAATAAGTGTAGCTCATAGGGAGTAAGTTGGCCGTGTGGTGACGGCAGTAAGAATACATTTGTCACCACCCCAACTCCTCCTGCTGGTGTCGTAAGAGTCCTGTAAGGGATTGAAGTGTCACTGACCATTATTTGATAAAAGATTGATGATAGGCAGCAGCGTCATCATAGTGGACACATTACTGCGATCGCCAATCCGCTTGTCCAGCGTGGCGATTATGGGCATTTACCTCCTGATGCGTATAGCATAGTTAATAGGAGAGGCCTACGTCCTGCAGTAGACTATCATAGGCTGATGCATGCATGCAATAAGTGTAATAACAGAGGCCTATGTCCAGCAGTGAATTAAATTAGACTGTTGATGTGATGTGATTACATGTAAAAAGGTGCAATAATGCAATTTGGCATTGCCATGTGAACTAGTTGTACCATATACAGTGTGTTAACATGATATAGGTTTTAATTGCAACCGAGGAATGCGATGTAGATTTTTAGTCAAACCGTGAGCATTATTTGATTCAAAACTCTAATTTTAAAAGTAATTAACTTTCTAAGAAAAGTTAATTGAGAAGCAATGTACTCGCAACGTTTGACAACTAAATAGTACACGGGTTACATTGATTTTTCGGGGGAAATAAACTTAAATTGTACGGCCAATTTAAATATTTGTCAAATGGTAACACTTGAAAACGATTCCCAGTAATGCGTTTGCGTATTATTGCCCATTTTCGTAAAAGCCCGGGACATAGTAACACCCTGTATTTATAATCACTACATAGTATAAAATAAAGTCACTATTTCTGTCCCTATGTCCGTTGTACGCTTAAATCTTTAAAACTACGCAACGGATTTTGATGAGATTTTTTTGAATAGGTAGAGTAATTCAAGAGGAAGGTTTTATGTAGGTATAGTACCCGTGCGAAGCCGGGGCGGGTCGCTAGTTTATAATAAAATTAATAATCCAGCAAAACTTTGAATAACGCCCCCGCTCACCTGCGAACCGCATTGACGTAGGTAGGTAGGTACTTCCTTTAGCAAAGTTTTTAAATCTGCAGAAACGGCGTTTTTCCACCCAAGAGAGTAATTAGAGGCAGTGTGTCCAATTAACTGCGAGGCAGTTTAGGGCTGTGCAGACTGTGATATAATAGAATAAAAAAACATTACTTATGTAAAGGAGCGATTTTTTCAGAGGATTTTGTACAGTCACGTCTAATAATATGTATATATTCCGGAACGTATGTCAAAGGCATGAGGATCAAAATCGTATACATATTATTAGAGCCGACCGTTTTCGTCCGTTGGCTAGTTGCTGCCTACGAAACTGGAGGTTCCGCTCGAATCCTGTCGAGGGCATTCTTTGTTTATTTATTATTACAAATATTTGTTTCTTGGTACTCACATCACAAGCCTAACTTTGAGCTTACCGTCGATATTTATTGTTATACACCGTAGACTTTTATAACCCGAAAGATTTTAAACACGCATTTTTCATGTAAAAACAAACAAAAAATATTACGTTATTAGTTTTGCCAGTTTTGGGGAAAAAAAGTACTATTTTTGAACGTATTGTGAAAACACAAATCAAATTATTTATTAACTAAATATTTTGATTTATGTTTATTTTTTCCCCAGTAGTCACACTACTTAATAAATTACAAATATTGGATGTCATATACCAAAGAAAAATCTATCTAACCTTGTCAGGGATTGCATAAACCCGAGAAAATTAACTGGAGGATGCTAAGACCGAGTAGCCGAGGGGTACGGGCATCAGCCACGAAGCTTAACACGTGGGTCCCCACCTCGGACGTTGGTGATCTTGGTCGTTTTTTCTTTGGTATATGACATCCAATATTTATAATTTACTATTTTTGAATGTATTTTAACATAAAAAGCAAATGTAATTCATAAAACTGGCACTTAAAATGACTGTTAACATTTTTTTTACAAAAATCTAATTTTATAAAGGTTTTATTTCTCACATTTTCACATTCATTAATTAGTTTAGTGAGACTATTCTCCATAATAGCACCATCGCCGTTAAAAAGACCTTTTTAAATCGGACACGGATCCACACTGTTAAAATCGGTCGGGTTTAAACAGACCACAGTGTATAATCTAAAAATGGGGCATTACTGTACACTTTTCTATTGGAATAATGGATTGTCTATGTCTAGTGTGCAGTACGTATAGATAGGTATCTAGGAGTCGGGAGAACAAAGCTGGAACAGGTGGTGACCTAAAACTGCAGATGCAGTGTCATTTGGTGGTACAAGCGACGGCGGATAGCGATTTTAATACTACTGCTATACACAGCTCTCTACATAGAGAAGGCTGAAAATAGATTCAAACTAGTATTGTACTCAAAACAATGATATACATGACAACCCTGCACTAATGGAAATAGTGTTGCATTCCATAGACAAGTAAACTAGCTTACATAATATAATGTGTATCCTCTGGCCAATGAGTACAATAATATTGTGTATACACATATTCCTCTCATTGTATTGTACTCATTGGAGAGCGGATACTTTTATAAGGTAGAGATAGCTTTTACAATATTAACTAATATTTTGGTTAATGAAATAAAACTATGAAAACGGATAAACTCGCGTATATTAACTAATTTTAACTTCATTCCGACGTTTCGAACACTTTACAGGGTTCGTGGTCTGCGGATGACTCACCCCCGTAAAGTGACCCGACGTTACGAACCCTGTAAAGTGTTCGAAACGTCGGAATGAAGTTAAAATTAGTTAAAATACGCGAGTTTATCCGTTTTCATAGTTTTATTTCATGTGTAATCCTCGCGGTAACCGAAGAAAATATAATTTTGGTTAATCTTAAATATTATGTACCAGCATTTTTTGTATCAACTCTTAACACTATTGCATAAGAGAGAAAAACATGCTCTTCAAATTTGAACCCTAAGAGCAGTCAATAGAATTCAAAACATGCGAGTACAAAAAAGTAGCTTTATATGGCTTCGTATCGTATCATAAGGTGCATTCAGACCAAAAGAGCATTCGCTGTTCTATCCCCCGCTCGACGAAATCAACCAATCACGTTTTGTGTAATGATCGAATTTCGTAGAGTGGGGGGGTTAGAATAGCGAATGTTCGTTTGGTCTGAAAGTCTGAATGCACCTGTATGCGTTAAACAATTGAGGCTCACGAGTCACGCTCGATTATGTGCGTGTGTGCTTACCACGAGTTGGCAAGTAATGTTCACGTTAGTGTTAGCTCGATACGTAAAGTACCTAGTCCATCACGCAGTCACGCACGCTCCAACAGTGCGAACGTGAAAAATTGTCTCTTAATATTTCTTTATTTTTACGTATTTATGTGTAACGCTTACTAGCGTATCGTAGTTTTCTCTGTCGCTCTTTCATATTAGTGCGACAAAGACAGTTAGCTGCCTTTCCTTTACGATTGACGATTAAGCGTTAGCGATTGGTAATTTGTCTAAGCACCCTGCTGTGTGTAAACCATCACGTAAGTCAGCGTACGCTTTACACTTGTACCAACTCCTATTATCCAATGTTTGCTCATTAATTGTGGAATGCGACGCTGCGAGGTATAGGGTGCCTAGGGTGACCTAGCTATACGTCCTGAACTGTCTAGTGGGGGGACGTCGATTAAATGGTCACGTTAGTCACAGATGTATGCTTAGAGCTAGAAACTTTCTATTGTTATAGTTTTCACATGAATATTTAGTGATAGTAGTAGTTAAAAGGAGCATTCCATAACGTCACGTACGGACACAGTCATTTCAATACTTTTGAGAAATAAAATGAGGTAACCGAGTATGATCATAATAATATAATATAAAGGCTTTAAGGTTGACAGTGTTTCTTAGCAGCCAACATATTTTATTAGTGTAGCTGCCATAGCGTCACGTACGGACAAAAAGTAAACGTTTTCATGGAATGCTCCAAAAAGGGATTGTAATTTGTGAGTTAGCAACATTATTTTTCAACCCATCGTACAAATTATATCGCGTGTTTACAAATTTGAAAATAAATATCATGGGACATGCACAAATAGATCTAGTCCCAGGGCTAAATTAAAATTTGTGTTGTGTTTATACTAAGCGACGATATGTATTAGATAAGATAAGATGTTTATTTGTTTAAGGCATGTAGGTACATAAGATGTTACAATGTTACAGAGAGCTTCCATGACACCCCGTCAGAGCACACAAATTGTCTTATTATCTACCTTAAAAACTAAAATATATAAAGATATGAAATTAGAAGCATTTGAAATGTGGTGCTGGAGGCGTATGAAAAGTATTAGCTGGACAGAAAAAAAACAAACGAGGAAGTGCTTAATTTAGTCCAAGAAAAAAGAGCTATCTTAGCAACAATAGAAAACCGAAGAGGGAGAATGTTTGGCCACCTTGTACGACATGACAATTTCATCAAAAATCTAATAGAAGGGCAGATAGAAGCAAGGAGGGGAAGAGGAAGGCCGCAAAGGGCGTATGTAGACCAACTGAAGGAAAAGGCTCAAGTCAGGTCGTACAAGGAGGCAAAGGAATTGACGGACGACAGAGAGAGATGGCGATTACTCTACCGACAAGGGCACAGCCCTTAAATAAGATGACGATGATAATTATGATGATGATGATGATGATGAAGATACCTACTTTACTTTAATACACGGATAACAGTCATGACTGTACTGTATACTGTAGGCCCATGATAGTACCGTGTTTAATCGTGTGTCGGTTCTAACAAACCGTCAGGTTCTAACAAGTATGTAAGTGCGAAGTATGTGCGAATTGTGCGAAAGTGATGAGTAGTTCGTTAAACGGTAAACGCGTGACCATGGTAAGCCACCTGAAGAACCTTTTTTGTGATAAATGAACAGATTCTCCCGCCGGGACTCAAACCCTTTACCTCCAGCTTCGCAGCAAGGTCACTGCTACTACAAAGATCTTACATGGTCTGAAAATCGTTAGTTCAGATATCTTTGACGCCATGCCTTTTCGCAGAATTTCCTACGCCTTAGTCACAATACGATGCCTTGACATTGGAAAAGAAATAAAAGGTCTTACTATTTGTCTTGTATACATCACAAGTACCTCCTCGAGACGTGGGTACCCATATTTCTTTTGTCTGTCGCTATGGGGCAGTTTTGTTTTATTGGTTACACCTGTACGCGATGTTTTTAGCATGAAAGTGTCATCTTTTGTGATAAGCGACTGCTTTAGCCCTTAGAGTCCCTCTCTTATATCCCGAAAAAATGTTACTTATAAAGATGTATTAACTTAACAGTTTTTAGCCTCCCTAGCTTACTCTGCTTACGAAGCTGGAGGTTCGAACCCCGGTGAAGGGTTTTATTTGTGTGTTTGTTTATTAACGAATTGTAATATCATCATCATCATCATCAGCCTGTGTTAGTCCACTGCTGGACGTAGGCCTCTCCTATTAACTATGTGTATAGACGCATTAGGAGGTAAATGCCCATAATCGCCACGCTGGGCAAGCAGATTGGCGATCGCAGTAATGTGTCCACTATGATGACGCTGCTGCCCATCATCAATCTTTTATCAAATAATGGCCAGTGACACTTCAATCCCTTAGTCGACTCTAACGACACCCGCAGGAGGAGTTGGGGTGGTGACAAATGTATTCTTACTGCTGTCACCACACGGCCAATTTTAATATACTGTTATTTTATTTGTCATTCGTCAGGGTTGTTGTCTATCTCTATAATGCCTCTATCTATTGTATAGGTATATCGCCTCTTCGTATCCACAACACGGCCTTAATTGAGTTCACCGTGGGACTACATCTATTGGTGTAAAATTTTTCCATGACATAGATGATACCTATTTTGACAACCTTAGTAGCTACTGTATCCTGCCTTTTGCAGTTTCCATTTGTAAATGACGACACTGCAGGCACTTTTCTGTTTTTTGCTCCACGTTCAGCCCCCCCTTTCGAAGCCCCTGCCCCCCTTTTAACTCGAAGCCCTCAACAATGAGTGACTGGCGAACTGCCAGCGCGGATCATCATTTCTCAAGCCTGGATGTAGCTATCTCTACAATACTATGTATCTACGCATAGGAGGTTTTGTTGATTAAAACTCTGAAAAATATTTCTGGTTTGGGCAGTTTTTGCATGTAGCTTTTCATCGACAGGTTCATTTAATACAGGGTGAAATTTGGGTCGTGTAGGAAAAATAATCTCCTAATTACGATTTCATGGTTGTCTCCATAGTGAAAGTTGCTCAGTATGACCGTCCTTAGTAGCCTGTTTACTCTTGCTACACGACCTCTGTATAATAAAATGTACAATACCTAACTTATCTACTTAAGAAAGCACTATTAAAGTAGGTAAGGTACTCTAAAGGGCCCATTAACTATATATTCTGATTAGGAAAAAAATCACCAAATTTAAAAAAAGAAACCGACTTCAACTGATATCTCCTAGATCCCTTCATCAGACTCCGACTTGATGCTAACAAAAACCAAACAGTCAAATGAGAACCTCCTCCTTTTTTGTTTTGAAGTTGGTAAAAAAAAACATCTGAAATTTTGTTTGTATGTACATGTTAGATTTGGAGTAATTTACGTTTTGACAGAAAGCTTACATCAATGTCTTTGTTTACATCAGACTTTGATTTACCTCACAATTACCCCGAAACCCCTAGAGTGCAATATGAAGTACAGAACAATCTGAACAATAGAACAAGAAATTCATTTAGACGTTGACGAATGCCTTAATTAGTTCAAAACAATTCAGCGAAGACTTTCAAACGTTTGAAGTCGAGAGCCTTCGGGTGTGTTTGTTTTGATATGGGTGAGATATGTTTTGTGTTGTAAATTATACAATTAATTGCGTTATTATTTTTCTTCATCAACACAATCCCATTATTCATAACCATCTCCTAACTTAGCAGACCGCTAAGTATTGTTTGTACCTTGTCTATACTTATCTATCATACTCTGATCTGCCAAAAATCTTGTCCATAATACAATAATGAATAATGATATTATGATTAATTCATTATAGATTTTTCAGTTGAACAATCGGTTTTTAGCGTGTGAGTGTGACAAGCTTCGTCGTGGTGCATCATAATAAATGTAGGCGTGAAAAAATATGTAAAAAAAAAACAAATTGACGCATTATGTCTCGTGTATACTTTGCTTCATTCATTATTATTGTCACTGCTACGGCTACGAGCGTAGCAGAAAATGATTACCGCTGGCTACGGCGTAGCAGACGTAATGTTCATCGTAAAAATTTATTCTAGCGCGAAACAAGTGTTGCCTCTACATTGCACTTGTCAATTCTTACGTAAGAGTGACAAAGACAACATGTTGATCGTGGTTCGCAATAGGCCCTGAATAAGCTCAAATTAAGGCGTGTGTTGTGAGTTCTACGCGTGGATATATACAGGGTGAACGATATGAAGTGTTACCAATCTCAAGCGATTTTTTAGTTGCAACAATTTGTTACTATAAGTAAGAAAAAACAAGAGAAAAAATATTATTTTTTGTGATTGAATTTACTTTTAGTCAATGTGACGACCTTTTGCCTTGACTATGGTCTTCAAATGGTAAAAAAATATTTGATCGCAGCACGTTTGTGATCTAGTGGTAGTGGTATGTGCCAGTGAAATACGATCGTTTTCTTAATTGCATTTATACTAGCATGTTTAATTTCTCTCACCTTTCTCTTCAAAATAGACCGAAACTCACTGCACTGGAGTAATGACACGTGAAATTCGGTTTTCAGCCATTTTTGGTTCTTACGAGCTTTATAAGCCGAAGTCTTGTTCTTATGTTTGCGATCTATTATCCAAATGCTTGCGTGTTTAAGACTTCAATGCGGTGTCCAAAACATTTCCGATAATAAGCCGCTATTACTTTGACACCCGACTTAATAAAATCTACTTGGTAACACTTCATATCGTTCATCCTGTATGGACAACAATTGTGTGCTAAATATCTACATATACAAAAAGATATAATCATATTTTATTCTCTCTACTGTCATTACCTTCAATTTGTAAGATAATTTCGAACCTAATGTCTTTCAAGTTTACTTTTAAAACAAAAGAACTTAGAATCGGGCCGTCTCCAAAGTTTGGCAATCAGGCGAATTGTGATTAAATCCATTTTGTTTAAATTGTTTCTCAAGTATTCCCATCTTAGGTTAGGAAGGTAGGTTTCAATCACGTTGCAAAGTAAATAGGGTAGGTCAGGGATAAATGGCTATAGCTTAAGATGGACCTTTTTTAATGTAACAAAATTAATTTGATAAATTGCTTTTTAATGGAATTAATCCATTTTACAAAAAGAAAGGTGTTCTTTTTGATGAGTTTTATTAGTTTTGCAATGTTCATTTATTTAAGTTGGATTTTTGAGAAGAATAAGAAATTTTGCCTCTTCGCCTAGCTATGAAACAAGTCTTACTACTGCAGAAACTGTAATTCTTAGAAAGAAGAAGTATTCTGCGGAAATGAGACAACTTTACTCAAGAATCTTGAGCACCTCACAAGAGCAATAGAGGCACATATGTAAATACTTGTTTGTCATTTACGTTAAATAGAAAATACAACGATAAACTTTAAAACCTATATAGGCTCCGTAGCTTAGTTGGTAGTGACCCTGCCTACAAAGCTGGAGATTCCGGGTTCATATACCGGCGAGGGCATTATCTGTGTTTTATTTGTCACATATATTTGTTCACATGTATTTAGATAGATACATAATTACATATAGATATAGAATGTATATATCTATTATGAATATATCGTCGCTTGGCACCCGCAAGCCTTAATGGAGCTTACCGTGGGACAAGGTCGATTTGTGTAAGATGTTCCAAGATATATATACATTTCATTATTATAAGGTATTAAATATGAAATATCTCAGGTTTACAACAATCCTACCCAACGTGAGCCTGTTTCCTAAACTGTATTCGAGTCTGTGACAATATTTCAATTGATCCTATTACAGCCATCTATCCCATACCTACCCTTTGTTTGAAACGTATATTTGAATAGTGAGACCAGGTGCCACCCGCCGTATAATTTCCCTATATATCTCTCTTCTATTGTTTTTGCGTTTTCGATGCCTTCGGACGTGTGGTTTCGAAATGTGAACTTTATTGACGAGGCCGACGTGATTTAGAACAAATTCTAGATGTGATGTAGGTACTAACTGAATGAACTTTTTCCTGTCTGTTATTGCCATGATTACAGACACCTGAGTCACGCAGTTTTATGGTTAAAGAAACTTTATTCTTATAAGAATACATTGCATTTACTTACATAAGAATATTACAAACTACATTTAAATTTAAGGTTAAACGCACAGCGTTAACAATGATATAATAAAAAATAGATGTAGGTAGGCAAGAATATGCAATATGTTTTATGCAATATTATGTTACTTAAACTACATTTTTGGTAAACATGCATTTTTGGTGTTAATAAGCACTTTCTTTAAGCCATATAAATTCATAACTTAGTGGCATAATTATGCAAAAATAAAAACGTGACTCAGGTAACAGTAACTATGGTAATAACAGACAAAAAAAGTTGATTCACCCATGTATCATAGCTGTAGCTGTAGGCTTATGATGGTACCGTGTTTACTTGTTTGTCGTTGTTGCCGTCAGGTTCTAACAAGTATGTAAATGCGAAAGTGACGAGAAGCACGATAAGCGGTAAACGCGTGACCATAGTACAGTCAAAAGGGCATTAATATATGTACACTTCTCCATACTGATCCCTTACAAATGTGTCTATATATTAATGCACTCGACTGTACTTAAGTCTCTGGTATCAAACTCGTGTGCAATCCAATATCGCTATTACGATAACATGATTATAAGTTACACTTCGCATGGCCACGTCAATGCCATGACAGAGGGTTATTAAAAATTTTGCGTGATTAATTACTAACGAACAAATAAAGTTACTTTAAAGGAAGCTCAGGGGGCATTTTTATTTAACAGGATCAACTTGCTAAGCTACTGATTTAATACGTTTGGAGCAGTGGATACAATATCTTGCGCATAAGCACAAATTGATAGAATACAATTAAATTCCCGATATCGTTCATAGCGAAAGGATTCAAGCTATATGAAGTATTTCGCATGGTATTTATTTTGTAAATCCTGTAGGTATTGTTTTAAATACTGAGCCAGTTTGATACGCTGGTTCGCGTGGGAACGTACAGATGTTTTCGTCACTGGGATCCATAGACGAGCGAAACCTATAGATATCGCATATCGCGACCTTGTGATATTTATTAATGTAAATTACTTCGTTGGAATGTAATTATATTAATTCATATACGCGATATAAAGCGTAACATTTTTTTTAATTCAGTAGTATAGGATTTTAAGAGATAGCGATATGACTTCCATATAATAACTATCATACGAGTCATAAGTTCATAACTGTATACTTGTTTAATGCCTATGTATTATAAAAAAAATGTTCAGTATGCGCATTATTTGGAGAAAATTATTATTTTGTGTTACTTCAGCGGTTATGTGAGTCAGCGGATATCACCTGGATTTTTTTACATTCAAGCACTTGAAATGTGCCATTCAAGACACGCTGTGTACTTCCTTTGATATTGGTAGCGTAGAACACATGCGGAGCCCATGAGTTGTCTGGTCTATGCTGCGGCATCGATCGAACAACATATTTAAGGCTTACGCGGTTCTGTTTTATAGGCTGTGCTTTAAATAAAAATAAGTGTGTACACGTCATTATTAATATATCTGAGACTACATTTTTACCGGTATATTTGATTTGGTTACAGAATATCCTAACACAAATAAGTTTTTAGTAAGCAATATAACCTCAACTCAATTTCTTGTCAAATTTTGTTTTTTTTTTTTCTAACATATATTATACGCTGAATTGGATGGATTTTTTTATAAAGCACACATAAAAAAATTGCTATTTAATTTATATTGTTATGTTATTATGTAATGTTAATTAAATAGCCATAAGAGGCTATTTAATTAACATAACTAAGAGTTGATGTTTTGCAGGTATGAATGTTCTTCATTTTACAAGTTAATAGCGTTACTTTCGATACCTATGGAACCATTTAATTTGTGTTCTCAACATGTGTTATTTTTCAAAGTCTGCAAAATATGCTGAGTAAATATTAAATACCCGCCCATTCATCATCTACGTACGAGTAGTAACGAAAAGGCTAAAAAGGGCCTCTCGTGGGCTTCGAATATCAAAGGGCTTGTTGGCATTTCCCATAAGTACCGGACCCGATTTGCCAGATATCCGGTAATTTAAATATTTATCACACGGGTTACTCACGTAATTTAAGTCGATTATTGCTCGACATGTTTCGATCCGTTTAGAGGATCCTCATCATGGAGTATCCGCGACCAAAGCCCAATTATCGACTTAAATTACGTAAGTAACCCGTGTGATAAATATTTAAATATGTTTGAGTCTCGCGTTAGTTATTATCCGGTAATTTTTCGGATGTTTTGCTATTTTGCTGTCAAAATTGTAACTATACTGCAATAACTTGTAAGATTTGGATAATCCCACAATGTCGTAACAGATGTGCTTACCATAGAAAAAACTGCGAAAGACTCTGGTTGTCACGGGATTCGAACCCGCTTCCTCTGGATTGCCGGTCCAACGTGCTTCCAATTACACCAGACGACCTTCCGTGAATCACAGCGAATTTAGTCAATGGTATTGTGAAACTAATCACTAGCGACATCTGTACTCAATGTTTCGAAGGTAGTACAACCTTAAGCCACTCAAAGACGTGTGTCTACCACAATCGTCCGCAAACTCGACAACTCTCCGATTGTAATATTTGGGTTTATATGTTTTTCCGGACGTATGTTATTATTGTTATTGACACTCTAACGGCTTCGTGTCGTTTGATTACCAGCTTTTTGGCTTATATTTATCTGTAGCGGTACCGCGAGGGATGTAACGTTTACGAGGTTTTACTCGATACGTAAAGCATTCTGTCGCGCTTGTACTGATTTATTGGAGTTACTTGAAAACTCGTGGTATGGCTACTGTCGTCAAATTTATTTCAAATATCTCGTTTCAATATATCTCTACTTACCATATAAACATTTTATTTGAAATAAAATATGATACAAAATTATAATCGGATGACTATCGGTCTTTATTTAAGTGCCTCCGATCATATTCTTTATGGACGATAGAATGGAAGTGCCGTAAAGGGTCGGAAGACAGTGCTTTACGGCCATGGATAAAACAGTTTTTTAAATTCAGCTTTTATTTCGATTTTTCGAAATAAATGTTGGGCCTATTTTATTTGGTTGTAGGTTTTTCAAATTTTCGAAATTTGGATATTTCATATTTCATTCAGAATCGCGAGCTCTTTCGATCCTCATTAGCAGAAAAAAAAGTGTCCCGAGAATTCCATACATTGTTTTGTCTTCCACTGCGTTACGGCCGGAGAAAGTGTATGAAAAATAGTAACTCAATGGGTTTTTTTTGACACTTTTTTATTTCTATCAGGATCGAAAGAACCCGAGATTCTGAGTAGAAAAAATGTAAAAAAGTTCAAATTTTTTTACGTAACTTATAGGCATACCCCGTTATCAGTGTTGCAGATTCATTGAAAACGCTAGGGTTGGCACTTTACATGTTAATTTTAGTATACCTATGTACCTACATAATATGACATGGTATTTGAAATTGTTAACAAAATAAAACCTCTTTTCACCCCGTAAAAAAAGTTATATTCCGTTTTTAGTCTATAATATGTGATAGCGTCATTTATTTGTCAAAATTGATTTATGACATAATGTAATTCGGTCTTTTAATATATAGTTAAAACTAGCGACCCGCGCTGGCTTCGCACGGGTACTATACCTACATATAAACCTTCCTCTTGAATTACTCTACCCATTAAAAAAAATCTCATCAAAATCCGTTGCGTAGTTTGAAAGATTTAAGCGTACAAAGGGACATAGGGACAGAAAAAGTGACTTTATTTTATACTATGTAGTGATATGTAGTGAAGTGATTGATCATGAATTTCCTCATTGATCACGTAGAATTTTCCCGGTTTAAGCTGGAGCTGATGGCGAAATTAGAAGTAACCCAAATGCGACGCGGAAATGGATTGTAGCGGTAACTCGCTAACCGCTCCGCTCCGCTCATGGCGCTTGGACCATCTGCTAGACGCGCGGACACAAAGGAGAAGCGCATACGTCATGCGTCCCGCGCGCCCGCGCATCACCCGCCGTCGCCTCCGGATCTGGTTCCCGCGCTGCGCCGGCGCCGGTCACTCGCTCCGATACCGCGTTCGTATGCACCCGCGCATTGAATTGTATAGCTGCCGCTTGTTACGCACACTTAAAATTTGTAGCTAATATTTGCTTTTACTTTTATTATAATTTAAATGTTAAAGTTTGCTTATCATTTCGCTTTTCCGCTATCGCTCCATCTAGTACCATATAGTTAGATTGCTTGTAGTGACTACAACGGTTACTACAAATTGGTGACCAACGACAAAGAAAGTGAACACATTTGACGGCAACAAGGAAACCCTACGGTAATGGGAAACGGTACAGAAAACGTGCCGAATACAAGTGGTGGTGTAGGTATTCCGGCGCAGGTTGGCAACAGTAACAGTCCAGGTACGGTACAATTGGGTGGTGGTCCAAGTGATGTGTTTCGAGTGGGTGTGCGTCCGCCACCATTTTGGCCAGACGAACCAGAGGTTTGGTTCGCGCAATTAGAAAGCCAGTTCAGTCTCTCCGGCATCACTTTGGACGAGACAAAATACCATTTCGTGTGCGGCCAGCTCGACCCGGAATACGCAGTTAAAATCAAGGACATTCTACGCGATCCACCAGCTACTGGCAAGTACGTAAAATTAAAAAGCGAGCTCATTCGACGTATTTCTGTGTCACGTGAGAAGAAGACCCTGCAGCTACTCCAGCATGAGGAAATGGGAGACAGAAAGCCAACTGATTTTTTAAGGCATCTGAAAGATTTAGCTGGGCCGCACATGCCAGAGGAATTTATTCGGACTATTTGGACCAGTAGATTACCACCTAATGTACAGACTGTTGTTGCATTTCAGCCCACATTGGACCTCGACACCCTGGCAAGCCTGGCAGATAAGGTCGTCGATGTAGCACAGCCAGCCTACAAAGTTGCTAGCACCTCATCCGGCGTGCCAGGTACCGCTTTGGAACAGCGAGTAGAGGAACTAACACGGCAAGTAGAAAGTCTGCTAAAAGTTCAAGGTCATAGGTCTCGCCCATTTAGCCACCGCAGACGCTCGCGCTCTCACTCAAGGTCAAGAGGCCGTTCCCGCTCCAGACAGCGCCCCGATGGTCATCCTCACTGCTGGTATCATTTTACCTTCGGAAATAAGGCAAAAACATGTAAGCAACCATGCAGCTACCGTTCGGGAAACGACCAGGGCGGCCACTAATAGCGGCGAGCGGCTGTCCAACAACAACATCCCGCCGCCTGTTCATCACTGACCGAAGGACCAAGGTGCAATACCTTATCGACACGGGTTCAGACTTGTGCGTTTTTCCAAGGTCGGCTGTCCGGGGGGCATGTCCGAAGACGAAGTACCTCTTATATGCCGCTAACAATACCGAGATTGGCACTTATGGGCTCCTGAACCTCCACTTAGATTTAGGTCTGCGACGAGCATTCGAGTGGCGCTTCACGGTGGCTGACGTTTCAAAACCCATCATCGGTGTTGACTTCATAGGATTTTACAACCTTCTTGTCGATATCCGAAACCAACGCCTGATCGACGGCATAACTTTGCTCAGCACTCCGGCCAGGGTACCTAGTAGCAGCGAGGAAATATATTCTGTACACATGATGGCCGTGGAAAGTTCGAGTACACCTTTTCGTGAACTACTGCGTGAGTACCCAGACATTACCCGCCCCGCTGGTAAGCCGGGCGCTCCAAAGCATGGTACAGAGCATCATATCAGGACTACTCCGGGTCCACCCGTCTCCGGCCGTCCGCGTCGTTTGGATCCAGAGAGATTGGCCATAGCGAAAAAGGAGTTCGAAGATATGGTCCGATGCGGTACTGCTCGAAGGTCGGAGAGCGCATGGTCTTCTCCACTTCATTTAGCACGCAAAAAGAATGACGGCTGGAGACCATGTGGCGATTACAGGGCTCTCAACGCGCGAACCATTCCTGATTGTTACCCAGTGCCGCACATGCAAGACTTCGCTTACCAGCTGGCAGGTAAAAAGATCTTTAGTACCATAGACTTGGTCAAGGCGTACAATCAAATACCGGTTTTTGTCGACGACATCCCCAAAACTGCTATCACCACGCCCTTTGGCCTATTTGAGTTCACTTACATGACGTTTGGTCTGAGGAATGCAGCCCAGACATTTCAGCGCTTCCTGGACGAAGTGCTGAAGGGACTCGATTACTGTTTTGGATACATAGATGACATAATCGTCTACTCAGAGTCAGAAACTCAGCATCGACAGCATCTCCGCCAGTTATTCAAACGACTGCAGGACTACGGAATGTTGATAAACACCGCGAAGTGTGTCTTCGGCCAATCCAAGGTCACTTTCTTAGGACACACGGTATCTGCGCAAGGCATCAGTCCTTTGGAGACTAAGGTACAAGCAGTCCAGGAATTTCCGGTACCCAAAAATACGAAGGAGTTAAGGAGGTTCCTGGGTATGATGAATTTTTACCGTCGTTTCATCCCTGGGGCGGCAGCAATACAATCCTCACTCCATTTACTACTCGGCGGTGAGCAGACAAAAGGCTCCAAACCAATCGAGCTGAATGCAGAACAAATGGAAGCCTTCGAAACTTGTAAGTACAGGCTGGCGCAAGCCGCACTCCTAGCGCATCCAGATTCCAAGGCCGAGCTCGCTATCCAAACTGATGCTTCAGATGTTGCAGTTGGTGCTGTGCTCCAACAGCTCAAAAATGGCACGTGGGAGCCATTAGCTTTCTTTTCGCGGAAGCTTAACACAGCACAACGAAAGTACAGCCCGTATGATAGAGAGCTTCTTGCAATTTACGAGGCTATTCGGTACTTTAGGTACATGGTCGAAGCGCGTACTTTCAGCATCTATACTGACCACAAACCACTTACATACGCATTCAGCACACGCAGAGACAACTGTTCGCCACGCCAGTATTGGCACCGTGCGCGATGACAGCGCCATTGACAGGTGGCCATTTTAGACATTATAGTCGCCGCTTTCAAGCGGGAAGTAAGTAAATATTTTGAAAAATATTAATTCAATTTTGTGTTATTATAATATATAAGGCAATTTTGGACAATTGCAGTCAGTAACATTATTGCTAATAACATTAACATTGTTGTTTTCGGTTAGAAATGAGCCTACTCATAACTAAAACGGAGTTTCGTGCCATCACGCACGACATCGTTTTCCAACCGGAGACGATGAATAAAGGGATGAAAATGGTGCAAGCTGGGCATGTTCTCGAGGTTGAAGATATTCGCCAAGAAGACATGTCCCGTATTATCAAATCCCGAGTGGTTCGCCAAGCTTCAGTGACAGCAACGGCGTACAAGACAACTTTGTTTGTAAGTATTATGTAATCCGATTTTTGTGTTTCGATTCCGTTCAATAAAAGTTTTTTCTATTCTCTAACAAATAAATTTACTTACAGTTAAACACCAATTCTCATGTAGAGAGTGTATCGTGCGACTGCGTTTATGGGAAATGCAAGCACATTGCAGCACCTATAATTATACTTCATCAATGTTCGATGAATGGTCTTGAAAATCGGTAAAATTTACAGTCACTGTTCTTCTTGGTGTTATTGCAATTAACAATAACACACCTTACTAGGCCCATATTAAATATTTATCTGAAAACGATGAGAAAATATTTGCTGCAGTATGGATTTGACAGCTGAAGTCGGCGACCATAATGTCAATTTTAGCCGCAGCGAGCGCGGCGATCGTTTCGGCTACCCCCTCCACCCGCTTTGCACCCTGCCAATAGATACCTAGATTATATTGCGCAATTCACCACCGATGTCAGATTCATAGCCGGCAGGGATAACGCAGTAGCAGACACACTGTCACGAATTGAGGAACTCGCCTTTACTCCTTTTGATTACCAGTCTTTAGCCCACGACCAGGAGGCAGACCCTGAGTTACAGGACCTGCTCAGAAATGGTTCTGCGCTCGACCTACAGAAGGTAACAACTCCACAATCAAGCGAGCCAATCTACTGCGACGTGTCAACTTCAGAGCCTAGACCGTACATCACGCCAAACCACCGGCGCCAGGTATTCAACGCTCTTCACAACCTCAGTCACCCTGGCGTCAAAACGACGGTACGATTGGTCACACACCGATACGTATGGCCTGGCGTGAGGCAAGACTGTCGACAATGGGCAAAGGAGTGTATACACTGTCAGCGTTGCAAAGTAACGAAGCATACTTCCTCACCAATCGGACAATTTCAGCAACCTCAAGCCCGTTTTCGACATGTCCACATTGACATTGTCGGTCCCTTACCTCCATCTCATGATTTCAGGTACTGCCTCACAGCCGTCGACCGCTTCACACGATGGCCTGAGGCGTACCCACTGAAAGACATCACGGCAGAGACCTGCGCAGCCGCTTTCCTGGCTGGCTGGGTCGCACGCTTCGGTTGTCCTGAGCGCATCACAACGGACCGCGGCCGACAATTTGAGTCGCGTATGTTCCAGTCCTTGGCGAAACTGATGGGCACCGAGCATCACACTACTACCGCATATCATCCGGCAGCCAACGGCCTCGTGGAACGCCTTCACCGACAACTCAAGGCCGCTATCACATGCTACGCGACACCATCATGGACTGAGGTTTTACCCTTAGTACTTCTCGGGATTAGGAGTGCCTGGAAGGAAGACATCCAGGCGTCTGCTGCCGAGCTGGTCTATGGCGAGCCACTCGGCTTGCCTGGGCAACTCCTGACTTCATCATCGGACCAAGTGGTCGACTACGAGGACTACGCCAGCCGGCTTGGTGCTCATATGGCCAAGCTGGTTCCGCAGCCGACATCCCGCCATGGTACTCGACCGTTCTACATTCCGAAAGACCTCAGCACAGCCACACATGTCTTTCTACGGCAGGGTCCAGCACGAAGACCTCTTCAGGCAGCATATCTCGGACCTTACAAGGTCGTTAGAAGAGGAGCAAAAACGTTCAGCATATTAGTACAGGGTAAAGAAGTTACCGTCACCATAGATCGCCTCAAACCGGCTTACATGGCGAAGGACGAGCCTCAGGCACATGCTAGTACCCCAGATGACAGCAAAACGACCGAGCAGAATACCGAGAAGAGAACAAAGTGTGGTCGAAGAGTCAGATTCCCGGATTACTATCGCCCGTAGTCACGGTCTCAGCGGGGGAGTACTTGTAGCGGTAACTCGCTAACCGCTCCGCTCCGCTCATGGCGCTTGGACCATCTGCTAGACGCGCGGACACAAAGGAGAAGCGCATACGTCATGCGTCCCGCGCGCCCGCGCATCACCCGCCGTCGCCTCCGGATCTGGTTCCCGCGCTGCGCCGGCGCCGGTCACTCGCTCCGATACCGCGTTCGTATGCACCCGCGCATTGAATTGTATAGCTGCCGCTTGTTACGCACACTTAAAATTTGTAGCTAATATTTGCTTTTACTTTTATTATAATTTAAATGTTAAAGTTTGCTTATCATTTCGCTTTTCCGCTATCGCTCCATCTAGTACCATATAGTTAGATTGCTTGTAGTGACTACAACGGTTACTACAGGATCGTGAATTTTGTAACTTGTACAAATAACAGTGTATAAATAAATACTTAGTTAAGCATTTTTGATAATAGTTTCGTTTAAATAAAATGTTCGGGATTTTCTGTTACTGATAAAAATAAGATATATTTGTGCCAATGCACCATAAATTTTAAAGTAAGATGTCTTCGATTCTTATTAAAACATGTTGACATATACAATGATGACGATTGTTGGGATGAAATCGTTTAAGTGTTTAGAAAATATACAATAGAATGTGAAAATGAATGTGTATAAATAAATACTTAGTTAAGCATTTTTGATAATAGTTTCGTTTAAATAAAATGTTCGGGATTTTCTGTTACTGATAAAAATAAGATATATTTGTGCCAATGCACCATAAATTTTAAAGTAAGATGTCTTCGATTCTTATTAAAACATGTTGACATATACAATGATGACGATTGTTGGGATGAAATCGTTTAAGTGTTTAGAAAATATACAATAGAATGTGAAAATGAATGGACAAATAGGGAAATCAGCTGCCCATGCAATCATCACAATTAACCAAACAAACATCACAATTAAGAAAAATGGTAATGAAAATATCACATCAAAAAATTTAACCTTTTGTGACAACCCTATGACTCAGTTTCAATGAATCTGCAACATTGATAACGGGGTATGCTTATAGGGATGAAGCTATACTAAGAAATGAATAGTAATATTCGCCTCTCGTTCCTTAGTATAGCTCCGTCCCTATAACTTACGTAAGAACTTATAGGTGTAAGGCTGGCCTTAGACCTGCTCTTTTAATTTAACTAAAGAGGTTTATCATACAGTACCAGTGGCCTATTTTACCATAATTACAAGTGTGACAATTGTAAAATATCACTGTTACTAACGTCACTGGATTCTTCTCAGGCAGTGATGTAGGGTTAGAACCGGAGGTAGTTTTTTTTTTTTTTTATTTTGATTTTGATTTTTTGATTTTCTCAGGCCTCCGTAGGCTATTGCTACCGCTTACTATCACTTTGTCCATGTGCTTGTTTGCCACCAACAGAAAATTATTACTAATAACGTTATAACATCGTTAATAAACTACTTTTTATTTTCCGAAACCCGTAACAATTGTCGCAAGGTTTAGTACAATTTTCACTAAATCTTGACATGAGGTTCGGCTTATGTCGGAATTTCGCTACAATTGTCGTGTTTTTTGTGACAATTTTAGTTTAGCTTCGCAAAAAAATTGTTATTATTGCTTATTTATTGAAGTTCCTGCACTACATTCTATGTTGGTGGCAAACAAACACACGGCCCTTCCGATGGTAAGCGGTAACTGTAGAGTGTAGACTACAGACGCCCCCGATTGGAGACACAGTAAATTTACAATTGTAGCACTTGTCAATGTGGTGAAATTGGGGCCTGTTCTTTAACCTACAATACGTTGATCACTTTATGAAATTTTGGATTAACTCTTGACCTTCTTCGACAGGATCCGGCAAATCGTACACGATGATGGGCGCGCCGGGGGCTGACGAGGGCGGCATCATCCCCCGGCTATGTGATGCCTTGTTCGAGAGAATCGCGAGGCAGCAGTCTCCTCCCGCTCTCACTTATAAGGTAAATTCGTCAGATAGCAAAGGATAGCTGGACCAATCAATTTTTCGATCAACCTCAGAATTAGATTTGGACAGAGGAAACAAGTTCATTCATTTGTATGGTGGCCGAGCGTGTCAGATTTTGTACTGAAGTTGTTACTTGCCTATGATTTTAAATATGTCTCAGGCCCTTGAGATTCATATTTTTTTGTGTTGTTGCAATTAATATTACTTAAGCATTATTAATGTTTTTGTTAACTTCAACTTACAAAATTTGATGCCCGAAAGCTGCAAGCTGCGATTAAAGACGGACAACTCAGTAGATTTCACTGAGTTCATTTGACACGCTAAGTAGATACGTTTGCTTGATCTATGGTATATATGACATCTGTGCGATCAACACTATTTTGTCCCGACCCGACAATTTCATCAAGTTTGCTAGAAAAAATGCTTATAAATTGTACATGCGTTAAGTCCACATCGATCATTTAGGTTCCAATGTTTTTTCATTGTAAATATGTGTATAGTATTACTAACAGTAACGCAGGAGACAGAAAATATGTCGATGTAAAAGTTGATTGGTCCAGCTATCTAGTATCTAGGAACAGGATTTTAAACGCATAAATTAAGTTTACTGCTTTTAGAATCAAGTTCATCATCATCAAGTCTTTATTTTGTCCCTTTCATATCACTTACCACCACAGATCAATATAGATAGCTAACGGAGGCATGGAACATGTCGCAGCGTTATGGCCCATTGGCCTTTATAAGTGTGACAGATGCGCGCCCTATGAGCCAGTCGCAACTTACCCGCGACTGCAGAATGAGCTCGGACATATCCGCAAAATGCCGCATTGTGCCGTTATATCTTGTAAAAATAGGAGTGTAAATAAAAATTTCAAGGAGTATAGAGTCACGTACCTCATGTAAGTATTGATTTTTTTAGTTATTACTTGACAAAACTACGTATTTTTAGGGTTCCGTAGCCAAAATGGCAAAAACGGAACCCTTATAGATTCGTCATGTCCGTCTGTCCGTCTGTCCGTCTGTCACAGCCGATTTACTCGGAAACTATAAATGCTACAGTAACGAAATTTGGTGAGAATATGTGTTGTATGAACCGCTACAGGATTATGATACTAAATTGTAAAAAAAAACCATTGGGGTGGGGGCCCTCCATACATGTAACTGAGGGATAGAATTTTTTTTTTAGTTTTACATAAGCGCGTGGGGTATTAATAGAAAGGTCTTTGAAAATGATATGAAGGTTTATACATTACATTTTTATTTAAGCAAATCGTTTTCGAGATATCAGCTCTCAAAGTCTGAAAAATGTGTCCCCCCCCCTCTATTTTTTAAACTACGCGATATAAAATTCTGAAAAAAATATATGTTATGCACATTAATAAACTCTATCAACGATTTTTAGTTTGATTAAATTATCTCCTATAGTTTTTGAGGTAGGTTGATTTAACTGTATTTTTTAAATAATAAATTGATAATGGTACGGAACCCTTTACGCGCGAGTCCGACTCGCACTTGGCCGGTTTTACAAATAATATATAACAACAAACCGCTGACATAAATGTCATAATGATTTGTCTTGGGCATACCAATTGGTTGAACTATTCAGTGACAAATTGTATGTGCGTTTTACATTGACGGCTTAGAATAGCAAGCAAGCTGCAATTTGGTAAGCGACCGTGCAATGTATCGAATTGCTAGCGATATTCACAACCGTACTATCATTTCTTGGTACGGCCGCTGCGAGCAGGCCGCGAACTAGAGGTACGACAGACCGTGCCGATAATAAATAAAATAAACGTCGATAAATTGTTGATGTATTTGATCATTTTCAATTTTTCTTACATATTTTGACCTTTGTATCAATATCTTTGTATCAATATCGCAGGACCGGTCATTGTGGCAATCTTTGGGAGAGGCCTATGTTCAGCAGTGGACGTCTTTCGGCTGATATGATGATGATGATGATGATCAATATCTTATCCTTATAAAGGTAAAACAATATAAATGGATTATATCGCGTATATTCATTATTTTGAGCCTCTTACAATAACCGTTGTCAAAAGTTGAAATTGCTTCATTTAAATATGTGACCATCGCGGAAACGGAAGATAACATTATCTTTATTAAGGGTACACCCGTCTAAATAATTATTTGTTCATTTGATTCCCAGCAACAAATCAGATAATGTCGTTAATAAATTGCTTCTTTCATCATATTCAAATAGGGTATACAGGCCAAAAGCGGGTAGGCCGCCTAAAGCGGGTAGACGCTTATACATCGTTTTATGAAACAGTATTGTAAATGTATGCGTGCGCCGCACGAGCGCGGCCGCTGACGAGTTTCAACTAGTATTGAGAGAGCCGTAAGATGCCGAGGACACGTAGCTGGAGGCAATACAAGTTTTGTGGTGTTTTTGTTAAAATAAATCAAGGTGATTGTGGTTTGATTAGTCAAATACCTTTTCAGATTACTAGTTAACAATTTTATTGTGTGATTCTGTATAGATTTAACGTTTAAATATGATCAAATGCTTTCAAGCATCTGTTCGTGTTTCAAGGTTATTTTTTGTTAACTTTAATAAGTCGTTTTGGGCAAAGCGGGTAGGGCAAAGTGGGTAAGGAAAAGACCTGTTGTTTATAACTTAAAGATTAATCAATCTTTTACATTTATTGTTGCTACATTTATATTGACTGTAAGGAGTCTTAAGACTGATTTTGTGATTATAATAATAATTCTACTACTTAAAGTATAATAAAAATATGTAAAACGTTTCTGTGTAAATTTCAAAGATTCAATAACTGTAGTACATCCAGTTTGATGCACTCAGTTTCTTTGTGTGTCACCACAATGTTCCGTTTAGTGGCGATTTTTGTATTAAATTGCTTTTGCAAGAATTTTGTTATTAAATATTTGATTTAAATATTACTATAATTAGTTTTTTTTATAAAATTACCCGCTTTACCCCTTTCCTACCCGTTTTGCCCAAAGCACCAACCCGCTTTAGGCCTATGTCTGGGCAAAGCGGGTTTTAATAGACCTTTTGCTTTTCTTCTATTGTATAAAAAAATGACGGAGAAACTACGAAAAATACGTTTTAAACTCAAGTTAAAAAAGTCAAGTGACTGTATATGTCATGCCGTTATACATAAAAATCATTGATTTTTTTGCGTTCGTTGTTAGCTTACCCGCGTTGGGCCTGATTACCCTATATGTAAGATTAGACACATAGTTCAATGCGATATTTTAGACTGTGTTTCTTTCTTATTGAATGATAGATCGATTTTAATGTTTTTCTTAATATTCCGCCCTTATCAAATATCTATGGATAATAATTTATCGACGTAGCCTCCTCTCTAGTGCCGCGTCAGATGGTAGCTTCTCTCCGCGCTTTAGCCAATCACAGCGTGGCAAAGGCCCGACCTCGGAGACACCGATACTCATTACGATTTCGCTTCGTTACAAATCTCTCTCTTTCATATATCTATGCTTACCACCTATTTTGAAACATAGAGCGGAATGCAGCAGCCACACTTCGCTGCTCTGATATTAGTGTTATATCGTTATATGTTATATTTTAGGGGTGATTCAATCTCGGCTCTATGTCAATGTGAGAATACTCAAATTACAAGAAGATTAAAAGTTCAATAGAAATAAAAAACAATATATATTTTATATTTTATGTTTACCGCTTAACACATTGAGCGCGGGGAACTCCCGAGGGGAGCTCTCTGTGGGAGGTCCATTTTCGCTCCAAAGCGGAAAAATCGCGGGATTGGCTACGAGCGTAGCGCGTAGCACTCGTCGGCAATGAAAGTGTTAAATGTTGCACGTACCTTATCTTTATCTTTTTAAGTACTGATTTTTCAATCCCCAGATAACAGTAACTGTCAAATAAATGTTAGCTCTATCCTTTTTTGACTGATGACCAGCGATAAGGATGGTAATACTTTTAACTGACGGATACTTTTAACTGAGGATTGAAAGATCAGCCCTTAATTTCACAAATTCGCTGTCCAACAAGACAACTGGGCCAATCAACTTTTTGCGTGCAGTTCACTTTAATGTACTCGACTGTACCTAAGCTAATTATCATTAATAAAATTACGTCATGTATACATAATTCATTATTATGCAATTTGCAACATAGATCGACTTATTTTATGTGTGTACTAATTCTATAATTTACGTGACCATGTATAAAAATGAGTATTTTTGTCAATATTACGACAGTGCAGCAGAAAAATTTTACTTTCATACAAATTTTGATATAACTGTGTGCCCTGAGTTACCTTTACAATGAATGAAATATAACTAACGTGAGACTCAAACATATTAAAATATTATCGAACCGGGTTACTCACGTATTTAAGTCGATGATTGCTCGACATGTTTCGAAAATGAAATATATACTAAAATGAGTTAAAAATTAAATCTTTAATTACTGTTTTAACCTGTCATGTTAGTGAATTATTTTTCGAGTAGAAAATACTTTCTTCTTATTGGGGTTTTTTGTGTAATGTAAAGTTAAAAACCTCACGAAAAAAATTGATTCGCCAAATTGCGGGTTCAATACTGCGCAAGTTTTTCAATGACCATATACGCAAAAACAGGCAATGGTTATTGTAATTATGTGGAGTACCGGATTTTGTAGTCATTGCATGAGGTAACTTATCTTTCTTGTATTATTTTTACACAGATGGAAATGTCTACACATTTCCAAATAAGCCTTTCCTAGGCCAGTAACTTTTGGCTACTGTCCAGTATAAAGTTCATTCGCTGCAGTAATCTAAAGCATGTCTGCAAATAAAGTTCATGACAAAAAGTTGTATGTCAGTACTAGATTACTAGAAGCACGACTTTTTAGAATAAATAAAATGAAACAAGGTTTTGTAGCTATTTTTACCCTTACCGTATTGTAATAAGGCTTAGAGTGGGTGGACTTAAAGTGCCATTATTAAGTCGTTTGAGACATTAAATGGGCAATGCAACTAAGAACTGCAGTTTTAGCTGAAAGTTGCAGACGTAGAATTTTCACGAGAGACGCCTTAAGGTTTATGGTGCTACTAACTTTAGTCATCAGTTTTGACGAGTTCTATTTGAGACGTTAATTCTAGTTTTAGAAAGGGTAAGTTTTGAATAATTCCACCATCATTATACGAGTGTAAAGGTGGCCGACTAACGCAAGTTTACAAATGACCCCAAAAATGATTGTAAAATTGCGCCGTGAACGGCAGTACATAAAGCTTTTCATAACACCGAGCAAATGTTCGCGCAACTTCTTTGACAATTGAATTCAAATAGAATATAGCCAAATATTACTTCAATTTTTTGTGTGGCGATTTTGTAAATATGACTGTGTTTTATTTGTTCGTAAAATAATAACGTTTGCATTCCGAGAGACTGTAAAATTTGAAACTTAATATACTGTTTAAAGGTATACTTTTTACAAATACAGTTTCTTGATAAATTTTGCAAGAGAGGTGGATAAAACGATTCAGCTTGTGTATAATGCGGGACTTCAAACATTCTTCGACATTCCTTTCTATTCCACAAATTAAATAGCCAAAATTTTAATGTTGTAAATACCTTTTCATATATCAAGTCATATATTTACTGTTATTGAATTACATTCGACAAACAAGTGTGACGTCACAACTCACAGTATGACAGCTACCCAATTTCCAGTACCTATCAATCCTCTATTTTTGGAGCACAGCTGATTGATCTATTGACCTCCAATTGAGTTCACACTGGCTTAATTGATGCCAGGTCAGGGCTAAATTGGGTACAGTCGCCAACAGATTTTATTATTTTTATTATGTAGCCTGTAAAGTGTCCCACTGCTGGGCAAAGGCCTCCCCTATGGATTTCCACTCATCCCGGTCGTGAGCTTGTGGCCAGTCGTTAAGAAATGTGTCCAGGTCGTCCCGCCACCTACGCCTAGGCCTGCCATGACCACGTCGCCCTTGAGGCCTCCACTCCGTGGCTAGAATGGCCCGCCTTTGTGGATGCATGCGGTAGACGTGGCCGGCCCAGTCCCACTTTAGCCTGGTGGTTTTGGCTCCCACATCAACGATTCCGGTTTTGGAGCGCAGCGTAGAGTTCCGGACTCGGTCGATAAGTTTTACTTCTAGCATGCTGCGCTCCATGGCTCGTTGGCAAACTTCGCCAACAGATACCTCAAAAAAATACACGGTGGTGCTAAAAATAGTTGAACATGAACATGTATTCTAATACTATGACAATAAATGCCTGTTTAGATATTTGTGAGAAGCCTGGACGCTCCGATATATCTGATGGCGTTGGACAACGAAAATTGGGGCTTAACATGTAGATTATTGGGGTCTTTACGATATCTCTATCTAATGATAGAGTTGTGAGTTTCATATAGTTGTGATAATTCACAACTATATGAAAAAAAAATGCGATGGAAGATGATAAAATTGGCACAAAATTTATGACATTTGTAGGTGGTTGTATTATTTTTAATTTTAGGGTTCGGTACCTCAAAAGGAAAAAAACGAACCCTTATATAATGACTTTTTTCATCTGTCCGTCTGTCCGTCCTTCTTTCTGTCTGTCATAACATAACACTTATTTAACTGAAGTTTTCAGAAAATTTTGGTATTATTAGTGGTTACCTACTTTACATAGCCATTTTCACAATTTCCTTTGGAATTTAAGTATTACCGACCATTATTCATTTACCTTCTTATTCATAAACGTCTGCTAACTTAACAAGCTGCTAATAATTGTTTGTCCCTTTCGGCCTTAACAATGTGTCCATAAGAGCAAAATGGACAAACAATACTTAGCGGATTGTTAAGTTAGCAGACGTTTATGAATAAGGGGGTTAGTATTTATATACATTATACAGCGTATGTGTATCGCTTATAGTTTTTTCATCATCATGCTCTCAAAAACCTTACATGGCCCCCTGTGTCAATTTGTTGCGGTAAATCCTTACCATCCGTCGATCTGCTTTGCCTCCATAAAACTAACATCCATTTTGTTAACAGGTGGAAGTGTCCTACATGGAGATCTACAACGAACGCGTGCATGACCTGCTCGCTCCAGAGACCGCTCGGCGATCGTTGCGCGTTCGCGAGCACGCCGTGCTAGGCCCGTACGTCGACGGTCTATCGCGGCTGGCTGTCACATCTTTCCAGGTATGTTCGTTACACAGACCGCGTAAAAGTTAGCAATTTCAGTAGAGATACTGGGAGGCTACTATGATTTACTTCGCGATTTAGTTTAGGACCTAACCCCCCAGGTCACAAATTCTTTCCAGGTTAGCAATGTCCGTGGAAATCCTTGCAGTAGGCTTATCCTGCTGGTAATATTGCTTTTTGGTGAAGTCTCTTTACTCTAATTGAACAGTGTCGATCTGCAATTGTGGTGATCTTTTAGGAAGGATATAACTTGTAATTTGCGTGGAGTTTCTCGGTTTTTAAACCGCTCGCCGTGCTAGACCTGTACGTCGACGGTCTATCGCGGCTAGCTGTCTTATCGTTCGAGGTATGTTCGTTACACAGACCGCGTAAAAGTTACCAATTTAAGTAGAGATCCTGGGAGACTACTACGATTTACTACGCGATTTAGATGGACCTAGCCCACCAGGTCACAAATTCTTTCCAGGTTAGCAATGACTGTGGAAATCCTTGTAAGCTTATCCTGCTGATAATATTGCTTTTTGTTGAAGTCTCTTTACTCTAATTGAACAGTGTCAATCGTAGTTGTGGTGATCTTTTACGAAGCATATCACTTGTAATTTGCGTGGAGTTTCTCGGTTTTTAAACCGCTCGCCGTGCTAAACCTGTACGTCGACGGTCTATCGCGGCTAGCTGTCACCTTGTTCTAGGTATGTTCGTTATACAGACTACGTACTGAAGCGTTGAGACAGCTCGCTGCGCGTTCGCGAGCACGCTTTGCTAGGTCCGTACGTCGACGGTCTATTGTGGCTGGCTGTCACATCTTTCCAAATATGTTCTTCAGCTTTCTATTGGCAATTTCCGTGGAGATCATGGAGTTCCATATCCAAACCTAAAGGCGTTTAAGTCGTGTTTTTTTTTCTTTTTTTTAGAAGTAGGTATCGTTGTGAAGATCTTAGGTGATCTAACAGCATCACTGGGCGTCTTTAGCTTTCTAGTAATTATAAATCGACCTTTCTCTATACCTCTTCTTTCGTTCTTCTTTTCTGTAGAAACCACTTTAACAATGACATTTGTGGTGATCTTTCTGTGAGGCTATTTTAGCAGTACCTAAGTGTGGAGTTCTTTGAAATTCACCTCGCCCTTACATTTAGAAAAAATAATATCATAACGTCAAAATCCTTATGGACTTTAATCCCCTTTAGTTGAAAGTGTCAGTCTACTGTGTATCACAATCTTACATTAATATAAAGCTAACCAATAGCGTCTGTGTTCACTATTTGTAATCTCACACGAGCAGAATCCCAAATGTCATCGCTTCAGCGCGGCGTCGTTTCGCGTAGTTCATGTATTATTCTGTCATTATGACGAGGCTATATCGCTTTACGGCGCCATTTATATGTTCGAGAGATTGGGCCGTTCCCTTACCACGAATTTGGTTGTTTCCTGCGACCATATACAATTGGCCAATTGTGCCAAGATGGGCAGGACATAGCGCTTTTCTTAACACCGCGCATATATCGGCGCAACATCTTTGACAAATGTTTATAGAATATAGCCAATCAAAACTTTGATGGACCAATCGCAACTATTTATAAATGGCGGTTTAAGTTTTTATAGGTTGATATTGAAATTTATTTTCGTGATGCATTGAAAACGAGGTGACACTTATCAACTAAAATGCAGGACCGTTTTTGAAAGGCTATTTAGTATGGCGTGCGGCTTCCATGTTTTATTTGTTCGTAGGTTGTTTCCCTTTTTAACCGATTTTAAGGAGGATGTTCTCAATTCGACAGCTTTTTTAAATGTTTGTTTCTCGATATCTCCCGAGAATCGTGAACTGATTTTCATTTTTTTCCATTTACGGGTATCTACGCGTAATGTTGCGCGTAGAACAGATGGCCGTTGTGGCGGAAAGTTCTCGAGTGGCGGCCACGTACCGGAAGGCGCGGCGTGGGTAGGCCTGACAATGTGGACTGAGGACCTGGTGAAGGTCGCAGGAGTCCGCTGGATGCGGGTGGCACAGGACCGGTCATTGTGGCAATATTTGCGGGAGGCCTATGTTCAACAGTGGACGTCTTTCGGTTGACATGATGATGATGAACGGGTGTAACCCCGAGATGGTCCCGTTGGTACCAAATCGAGTTTTGATGATGGGATCTTAGAGACATCGGTTGAAGTCGGTTTTGAATTTTTTTAGTTAGGTTACCTTACGAGTATTCTAAGCTTTTATTTAGTTTCCCGTCCTGATGTTTTTCGTTCATCAAATCAAGTAATCAAGAAATTGTATAATCAAGTAAGATCCAATTTCCACATATACATATGTATGTTGGATCATACAATTATAATGTTATACTTACTTACCTACTGCTATTTGGTGACTTACCTTATTTATGAACGTCTCCTAAACTTAACTAGCCGATAAGTATTGTTTGTCCCTTTCGGTCTTAAAGACATATTGATAAGAAACACACATATGTCTATGTGTGACACTTGTAAGAGTGCAAGAGATAGCAGCATAACCTCACTTGTCATATAGTTTTCGTGGTAACTCATAGTAAAGTTATAGGTAACCCCGAGGAGCAGTAAATTTTATGTACTTATTATAGATATCACATTAGCTCCCTAGTGGGTATTTCATTGTACGTAATACGAGTCAATTTGTATTATTGAATTCGATATAACAATATATTACATCTACTTTTCGGTAAAACGTTATTTGCGATGGACGACATAGGTACGGATTAAGACATCTGTATATCGTAAATGCGTTTATCCTTCAAAATCTGCGTGCAAAAGTCTTCTTTATCCGCTAGCGTGGAAATTAAACTTTGACGTTAATATTGAGTGTTTTTTTGACTTTACAACTATTACAACTCTAATAGCATTCAATTGAATAAGTTTTGAAGTTTTTTAATACTAACTAATATTTTCTTTGCGTTAGTGAGGTGAAATGGTTGTATTTTGTTCGTCAGCAAAATTATTTTGCGTGTTGTGCCTTGAAATCCATTACGAATGCCCTTTCATATTTATTAAGATATTTATAAATTTAAATTTGATGTATGTAGTATAACTGAAGCCCGGACGACGGGAGCAAAAATTAACTTTACACTAGTGCGTAATGAAATATCGACTATTCTGTCGACATCCATATGAACATTTTTTTTATTTTGAATTTATAGATCTCACTTATTATGTTTCCTTAGTAGTTCCACTTCTTTTCCAGATATCAAAAAATTATATAACATTTTTAAAATTAAAACACCAACTTTTGTAGACAACATATTCTGATATTTCTTGTGAATAATTTCGCCTTGAGGATGTAAAAGTAATCTTAACAAGTGCACTTTGAAATTTTGTATGATACTCAAGCTTGTATTCAGGCTTTAATTTTGGTTTTGTAACTGTCCTATGGTACTAGGTATTATTGACATATTATTGTTTATCAATTTTACATCGCAATGCCTCTGATTACGTACGGTTGCGGAAATTACTATTGATTTCTAATTCATAAATGCATACGGATGTCGATAGAATAGTCGATATTTAACTAAGCACTAGTGACAAGTGCATTTATGCTCCCGTCATCCGGACTTTGAGTATAAGATTTAGTAGATTTGTCAGCACCACCACATCATTATTTTCTGTCTTCCCAACCGCTGACTCCGAACCACTGAAAGTATCAAAATACACCCAGTGGATAAAAGTATCAAACTTGTTTGAGCTTTGTTTTCGTTGTAACTGAAACTGCTGAAAGTACTCCCCTGAAACTCATTTTACCTCAGTCTGTCTGCATTACCATATGCAAGTTAGATATGTTTTTACTGAAGGAAAACATGTTTCAGCGCTATTTTTGTACAAACTGGATAGAGATTGAATTTTTAGTCCAAATATTTAGTGAATACTATTATATTTTATTTAAAAAAATATATAAAATAGGACTAACCGCCCAAAACAATTCACAATTCTTAGTTCACCCGAACTTGAATTGATTGATTAAATTGATTACGGCATTGCGCTAGTGGGCCCAGAGTATGAGTAATTAAAGATAATAATTTATAGTTAATTAGGCCCTGCAGTTTATTTAAAACATGTATTTTGGGACTGTAGAAGAATTTTACCTATATTAGTATCGGTGACAAAAAGACATATATAACTGTATGCTTAGCACATGATTGGTATGTCAGTATGTCGCCGCGAGATAGATTTTTCATCTTTTACTAACTATGTGAATAAAAGAGGGATGGATAGTCTATCTCGCGGCGACATATTGTCGCACTAATCCTGTGCTAAGCCTACTGTAATGATTTCTCATTGAGATTGCTGTGTTGATGCTGTAAAAAAGGAGTGTAGTTACAGTATGTCGATGTTAGTCTTTGAATGATTTTACTTTCCAACGATTACATGCATGTGAGGTTATAAATACCAGTACACTTACCCCCTTATTCATAAACGCTTGGTAACTTAACAAGCCGCTAATAATTGTTTGTCACTTTTGCTCTTAATAGACACATTGTTAAGACCGAAAGGGACAGAAAATTATCAGCGGCTTGTTAAGTTAACAAACGTTTATGAATAAGGGGGGTTAAAGCAAATGCCAATTTCATGCCCTCCTTAATTTATCTGTACCGTAGGTAAATCAAGTCCTGTAAAAAAAACAGACAGGTAAATTTAACAAAAACACACATTGAGATACGAGGCGAGGACCCAAATGAAACAATAAACTGTCTGGTTTTGTTTATAAAAGAAAATTGAATAATTTCAGCTCAAATAGGTCTCGCTCGATGAACACTAAGTAAAATTGATATCAGCAAAAACGTTTTTAAAGGAACATTTCTCGATAAAATTGCTATTTTCTCGCAGATTGGTTTCGAAGTCTTCATTTAGTAGAATTCACCCTTAACGGTGGTCATTACTTCTCGAGGGAAGTTTCGTTCGAAAATATTGTATTTAGGGTATCGTGGCAATTTTTGGGGGAGGCCTATGTTCAGCAGTGGAAGTCTTTCGGCTGATATGATGATGATGATGATGAGGGTATCATAGAAGCGACATAGTCCCAGTAATCGACATTCGCAATTATAATGTCATAGCAATAATATTGACTGCAGGATGTCGAAAATTGGGTCTTAACATGGCGATTTTTGGGGTCTTTACGATAGATTCCGTTGGATATTGTTAATAAGCGCCTAGCAATTCTTTGCAAAAAACCCATTACAACCTAGTTTGACATAACGAGTAAAACTAACATTTATGTTTAGGTACGTGTGGTTGCAATATATTCCGTGCTCTATAGTTATTTATGACAAAAAATCATTCCTAAATGATTCAAAATGTTACCTAGGTCCAATTAAAATAAATAAATAGACCTTTTTATACTGAATCCTAATAGGTATTTTGAAAATATACCTGCTATTTTCATAATCATCTTTACTATGACTTGTTAGTACGTAATTCGCAAATGAAAAATTATATATTTTTTAATTACATTAATTACTATTAATTACTAACAAACATATCTATGGGATTATAATATTTTGGCAGGAGGAGGAGGATGTACGAGTATGTTTCCATTTTTGGATAGTTCCGCTGAGCTAGATAATGGTTTTGGACCGATTATATCATCGATTAGTCATGATATGATCTTGAACTCTTTATGAACTTAAGAGTATGTTCGGAAAATGAAGGCATGTTAAATATATGGGCATGCCTTGCTAACAGATGAATTTACTTTTCGCACACAATCTAGACGAACGTTTCTTCCAATTACATTACCTTATACCACGCCGCGGGCTATTGGCAAACCTACATGTTACTAAGAGCTATGTTGAAACTTCTTGCTATTTTTGAATTGAAAATTCTCAGGGCTCAATTCCAGCAATTGAAATCCTGGGCCACTCTAGGGCAGAGTTGGGCAAAAAGTAATATGATTACTCCTTCCGATTACGTTTGTAATTTTTAGAAGTACTAATCATATTACTTTTTGCCCAACTCTGCTCTAGGGCCATGTCCATGTCTGTATACAATAAGTAACTGAAAGAAAGGTAAACGTTTTTAGTCCGGTAATGATTAAGCTGGGTAGGTACATGAGTTACATTACAAAAGCATTCTTGTGCCTTTTTGACATTAAGGGTACGGCTCCACTGACGCGGAGCGGAGCGGAGCTGTGGGAGCTCGGCCATTGAGACCGCATCACAGTGTTTCGAATTCGAATTTGAAGAATGTAATTGGTCAATTTTGCACAGCTTCTCTCCGCTCCGCGTCAGTGGAGCCACACCCTTAATATCAAAAAGGCACAAAAATGCTATTGTAATGTAACTCATGTACCCAGCATAGTCATTACCGGACTAAGAACGTTTACTTTTTCTCAGTTACCTACTTATTGTCATTATCATCATCATCATCATCATCATCAGCCTATGATAGT
>JALPQI010004571.1:0-62085 GCA_025490895.1 Thaumatotibia leucotreta
GTTTGTGATCAAACCCTCAGTTATTTTATGAGAGCAATACTTGTACTATACAGTAAAAAAAAATTAATTCCCTAAGCTCAGTAGACATGCTGCAAAATCCAATAGAAAATGGACGAAATTTGAAAATATTCACAAAACTTCATATTCACAATATGAAAAATGTATATTAGTTACCGAAACAAATTAACATCGCTTCTCGTGGAACCTCAAAAACAGGTAAATCGAAACTTAAAGCGGGCCCCATCTGGATGAGCAGCAGCAGTAAAAAAAAAAGTATTGGCGGTTTACGTACAACTTACTTACGACTATCATCCTTGATTTTTTTCAAACTGTTTAAAAATCAGTCAGCGCGGAATTAAATCAGAATCTGATGATTTCATATGGAATGGCCCCTTAAGAAATCGTTTCATTTCCCAACTAAATGGTTGGCAATTCTATCTTTGGGCTTGGTTTTAAATTGGAACTTTTAATAATACATATTTTTATTGGTATCGGATTGTGGTTTAGCTGGCATTTATTTAAATAAATAATTACCAATGTTTTTGGGTATAGTTTGGGGCGAATTTTATATAGGTATGTTTTAATAACAGCTTACACGGGGTTTTATATTAATGTTGATAGACAATTAAAAGTTGGGTTCTAAACAGTAATTTAAATGAGACTGATGAGGGAACGCAATGCCGAGGAAATAACAAAACAGTCGGTTCTGGCACTCGCCGGCCGCTGCCGCGGCACGCTCGCTTCGCTCGCTCGGCTCGTGCGCTGTATGGTCGCAGTTTCACCTAACACTCCTCCTCGCTTCGCTCGTCGTCGTACCTAACAGGACTCTGTGAAAGGTTTTTTTTAACGGTATTTTTGTAGGCAAATTCAGAAACAAGCTAAACAACAACAACAGCAGGTAAAGTGCTGGTACTTAGGTTCTTAGAGGAGTCAGAAATCTGCATATATTTGTTGACTATGGTTCTTTTTGACTAATTAGCTTCATATTTGTCTAAGACAAATAAATGAGCAATCATAATTTTATAGATCGGTTTAAATGTGTATTTTTTACTTAGTTTAAACACTGGCGAAACGTTATTCGTGTAATAGTTGTTAGGCCTAGTGAAAGGTTTGACAAATGATCAGTATGCTAAAAGCATTGGGTCATTACAATAATCCGTCTTATAATAATTCTGCCAAATGAAACGTTGTCATACAATAAATTGCTAATTGTTGGTTGTCAAAGTGAACCATCGGCGAAATGTTGGTTGGCAAATGAAATTCGGACAAAAAAAGTTCGGAGAAAAGGCAGAACCCCCAGCGGTGGACTGCGATAGGATGATGATGATGATGATGGATGTTTTTTCGTTATATTTATACGTTAGTCTACCATAGGAGGTTTAGTGACTGTCTATTAACGGATTCTATTAATTTAAGTGTTTGCCATATACGATTTTTGTGCTCTTTGAATAAGATATTTTTAGAGGAAAAGGAGATGTAAGATTAAAAAAAAATTGGCATATAAAAAAATTTGCTGTCGCTTTGAACGGCTTACAAATAGGCAACTGCAGCTTTGCCTGGTAATATCTACGTAAAATTGGCGATAACCTGGTTTTATGTCCCCTGTTTACTCCTCCAAAAATAGACCGATTTGTAACAAAAATTTTTTCATAATCAATTTAAGAAAAGTATTTCTCATGTCGGTATGTTTCCTCTTTTTGGACAGTATACGAAATATTTTTTTATGAGTATATTAAAACGCATATAAAATTTGGCTAGTTTTGCAGTTTTTGTAGGCTTGTAATAATAACGTCAAACAAAGCAAAACATATCGACATGCGCGATGCAAAAATAGAGTTTATATGGAAAAAAAATATTTTCGTGTGTATATAGGTATACAAAACACTATTATACACCGATGTATGATTAGTAGTGTGTACGATGATGGTACTATGAAGAGGGTGTAAAGCCGGGTATCTGTAGTATTTTAAATCTGCAGTACCTATTGGGAATTCGTAGTATTGGGAATCTGTAGTGTTGGGTATTTGTAGTATTCGAAATCCATATTATTGGTTATTGGGAATGTGTATAATCGGGAATTCTCATCCTAGGTTTTCAATTATCTAGGTTTTTAATAAATTCTCATCCATACGAACATACAGGTGAATAATGTGACCTTGACGCCGGCGTGGCGCCGCCACGCTGGCTAAATTTTGCGGCGCGCCGCCGCCGGCGATTTCTATGCCGGCGCACACCTCTACTCACAACATCCAATGGCTTTCAAATGGATGTTTCCACGCGGACGAGATTCCTTGCCCCACATTTTGATTAAAATTCCGATGTTTCTTAATTTCAATAGCTTCACGTACTTTTCGGCTTTGATATATACGTTCCACGGGTGTAACGTCATGCCCGAAACGTCAGGATATAATTAAATTATGTAAGTTTACGGGATTAAGACGTTTGTCTTTAAAATATGAACAAATAACTAGTAGGTGGTACTTGTAGATGGCTACCTTGTATATTATTAAAATTTACTAATAAAATAGTATACATAAATTGAAAACAGATGACGTAAAAAAAACGAATAGCTAACAATGTATGTATATAATATAATAATAATAAATTCTTTTATTTCGGGCAACAAGTCCCATACTGTGTTAGTAACAATTATACTTACATATCTAGATTAGTTACAATTACTCAATAAATTATAAATGTCGGTAATAAAACAAAAATAATAATAATAATAAAAAAAAAAAAAAAAAAAAAAAAAAAAATTGACGCCGTCAAAGTCAAACGTGTTTTTTGTAAATCTCCGATTATATTTTGATAAATAATGTATTTTGCCGGCATTTACAACACCATTTTTACACCTTCGTCACGGAAAAAGTGCCCTCTCAATAATGTATATACAATCATGGGTACAGTTGACGAAAATAATATGATACGCCATTGATTAGTGCCGACACGTACTTATCAAAATACCACAGGATGTACACGCGCAGTAAAGCACGCAAGATTCAAGCGTCCCCACAGATCGCACGCCCAACACCATCGTCCGCCTCGTCAACATCAGTCAGCTCTCAAGTCTCGTCGGGTACTGATTACGCCACCGCGCCCGACTTCAGCGGATCGAGCAGCGACGAGCGCGGACCTACGCCGCCGCCGCCACGACCACCTGCGCGACGAGGACGGCCACCGCTGCCGGCACGCTTGGGGCCCGCGGGACTTCCTGCCCCGCCCACGGCTCCCGCTGCCGGTGGTGTAGTGCGACGCATGACATGGTCTCAAGCTATGAATGAGAACGTCATGCGCGCCTACTACGGGGCTACAGAGGGAGGAACTAATCTATCCGCGTATCGTGTCCGGATGCTTCCTCTGTTTCAGGCCCTTGAACCAACCATTAATGTGACTGCGCAGCAACTATCGGATCAAGTGCGAGTCATCCAACGATCAAAGCGGCTGGATGACTCGACACTTGATCGGCTTCGCCTGGAGGCTCTCCCTGTTCGCGCGACCCCTTCCTCGGCGCAGGACCCACCCGCCACGTCGCCGGACCCGGTGCCGGTACATGACTTGGCATCCGAGGCACTGCGGGTCGGTCCTGCTGCTGATGAGGACGATGCTGCGAACCTGAGTGTGAGTACTTCAGACAATGAGCAATTGAGGAGGACTCTGGAAGAAGCGATTATGCAGCATCGCTTCACGCCCGACTCTAGGCCACGATTACCACGTTTGCCCATGAATAGGCGCAATCTAGCGTTGATGGGAGCCCTAAACGCTTTACTGGAGCCGTATATACGATCCAGTAAAGATTTGGATGATACGCACTCGATCATGTACTGCGGGGCCATTGCAGCGTGCCGTGTTGCTCGAGTCAAGTTTCCGGACTCTGACCGTGCACCTAGGACCGCTGGGGGTGTCCCCGCATGGCAGGTGCGGATCGAGCGACGTATCGACTCGTTTAGGACTCTCATTGCAAAGCTGATCTGCTTCAGGGGGGGCAACAACCGCCCCCGAGTAATGCGCTTTGTGAACCAGGCGTTCGCGGGAACGGGTATTGCACCCCGCGACTACATGGCCAACCTCACAGAGCGCATCGACTTTCTGAAGCAGAAGGTTTATGCATGGGCAAACCGTATTCGCCGCTACAGAGAGCGTGTGAACCGATTCCAGCAGAATCGCCTTTTCCAGAGTGACCAAAGGAAGGTTTACCGAAAGTGGGAGGAAACCGACTACCGTGTGTCCGACGCGCGGTTGCCGGATGCTACTGCCATGAGTGATTTCTGGCGTAGTATCTGGTCAGTGCCCGTCGGACACACCGAGGGTGAATGGATGACCGTTGTCGAACGTGAATGCGAGACCATCGAACCTATGGGGGCAGTTATCATCAGCCCCGATGACGTAAGTTGTGCTATCCGCACGACTCAGAACTGGAAAAGTCCTGGGCCGGATGGATTGCACAACTTCTGGCTAAAATGGTTTCGATGCTCGCACTCACGATTGGCAACGCAATTCCAACAAGCCCTCGAGCTCGGTTCCCTGCCACCTTCTTTAACAACTGGTGTAACCTTCCTGCTCTACAAGTCCGGTAGTACCACGGAAGCGAAGAACTACCGACCCATCACGTGCTTGCCCACACTGTACAAGCTCCTTACATCCATTTTGAGAGTAAAAATTAACACGCACATTGTTTCGAACAATGTTTTGGCTCCTGCTCAAAATGGATGTAGGGTTGGGTCCCGTGGTACTAAAGAGCTCCTCCTCATCGACATGACCATTTGCCAGCAAGTCCGGCGTAACAAAGGGGCCCTCTCCGCCGCTTGGATTGACTACAAGAAGGCCTATGATTCGGTGCCTCATTCATGGTTGGAAAGGGTCTTGGAGCTGTATAAAGTTAATGCAACTTTAAGATCCTTTCTCGGCGCGTGTATGAGGCAGTGGACCACAGTCCTTCGTCAACCAGGAGGCGGGGATGGCCCCTCTGGCCCGCAGGACTTCATAAGGATCGAGCGAGGAATATTCCAGGGTGACAGTCTGAGTCCCTTGTGGTTCTGCCTAGCTCTGAATCCCCTCAGTACCCTGCTGAAGGATTCAGGACTAGGTTGCCGGCTTCGGAGAGAGGGTGAAGTCATTTCTCACCTTCTGTACATGGATGATCTCAAATTATTTGCGCCAAATAGCCAAGACTTGTTGGAACTACTGCGAACCACAGAAGTTTTCAGTAGTGCCATCAATATGGAATTTGGTGTCGATAAGTGTGCGGTTATGCATGTGCAGCGGGGGAAAGTAGTAAATTCAACAAATTTACAGCTTTCTGAGACAATGTCGTTCAGATCTATCTCGGAAGCAGAAACCTATAAATACCTTGGTATGTCACAGTCTTTGGGTATTGAAGATATGGGAATTAGACAGGCGGTGAAGGAGCGCTTTTTCAGCCGGCTCACAAAAGTACTTAACAGTCTTTTGTCAGGAGGCAACAAAGTGCGCGCCTTCAACGCCTGGGTAATACCCATACTCACATACTCCTTTGGCATACTAAGGTGGACTCAGACGGAGCTGGACGCCCTGGATCGAAGGGTCCGTACACTGCTTACCACACATCGAATGCTACACCCGCGCTCATCAGTTATGAGATTGTACATCCCGCGGAGGTGTGGGGGCCGCGGCTTCCTAAATGCCAAAAACCTCCACAACCGCGAGGTGTACAATCTTAGAAACTATTTTCTTAGCAATGAGTGCGGGATGCATCGTGATGTGGTGGCAGTAGACCGGAACCTCACGCCGCTCTCCTTGGCAAAAGAGAACTGGCGCAGACCTGTGGTACTAAGCACCGAGGACCGCAGGGCGGTATGGAAGAGCAAGGAGCTACACGGGCGGTTCTACAAAGCCCTCACGGGACCTGACGTAGATCTGCTCGCGTCGGTGAACTGGCTACGATTCGGGGACCTCTTCGGGGAAACCGAGGGTTTTGCCTGTGCAATTGCTGACGAGGTTATCATGACGAATAACTACCGGAAATATATCCTGAAGGACGGTACGGTCGACATTTGTCGGGCATGCCGCCGTCCCGGTGAGTCACTCAGGCATATTATTTCCGGTTGTTCTCAGATTGCTAACACCGAGTACTTGCACAGACACAACCTCGTAGCCAGGATTATACACCAGCAGCTTGCTCTTCAATACGGCCTTGTGGGCTTCGAAGTGCCTTACTATAAGTACACACCTGCGGCAGTTCTCGAAAATGGTCGTGCCACGCTCTATTGGGATCGATCTATCATCACGGACAGGACTATTGTAGCCAATAAGCCTGATATCGTGCTGATAGATCGATCGCAACGCCGGGCAATGCTCATCGACATCACGATCCCCCATGACGAGAACCTCGTGAAGGCCGAGAAGGACAAAGCCAGTAAGTACCTTGACTTGGCTCACGAGGTAACCGACATGTGGGATGTTGATTCGGCGATCATTGTGCCGATAGTTGTTTCTGCGAATGGTCTCATAGCGAAGAGTCTCGATCAACACCTCAAGAGGCTCTCGCTAGGTGGTTGGATCAAGGGTCAGATGCAGAAGGCGGTAATCCTGGACACGGCGCGCATAGTCCGGCGGTTCCTCTCCCTGTAGCCCTACCACCGGCAGCTTGGGCCCGCCCCGTTGCCGGCGGCACCCTAGGTTAGGTTTTTTTATAGTATGTTTATGTTTTGTATTGATTTTGTATGTTTTATTGTATTTTATTTTTATAACCATATTATAAAATAACCTGACCTAAGAAGATGTATAAATAAAGAGAATAATAATAAAAACAAAGCAATAATAAAAAAATAAAAATAAAAATTACAATGTAGCATCTTATATCGTATATGAATCTTTACTAACAATTTATTTATACTGTGATTGTTGTACTAATTAACAATTTCGTAATTTGACTAACCAATTGATTACGTTCACAATGAACTTTCACAGTGTAAATATGTTGTATTCAAGCTTTGGGGAGTATTGTAACCCTCAACGTTACAATATGCTTCATTCCTTTAAAATACATATATTTAATTCCTAAATTCTGACTGAAAAAAATACTTATTTGCTTGTGAAAAGTTCCCATAGTTAAACTGATTGTAATGATGCTGGTCATTTTATGGTTTTTGAACGCATTTTAGAGCACTAATAATATGTGCATAGATAAAATATTATTCACATCAGTGAATTTATCTATTTTTCATAATAGCAACTGTAACAGAAAGTAATCTTGATCTTTCTCATTTTTAACACTTTCACATCTAACTATTCATATTAATCGTGTATGTGACCCCAGAAACATAACACAATAAGTTACTTAAAGTAGGTACTAGGTAAATCGATACTGGGAGAAATTACTTGGAAGGATAATGTTTATTACGTTATAATGTATATTAAGTTGCATGCCCAATCACTGTTTGTATTTTATAATCACCATGTATGTTGTCGGAATAATGTGTGCGGAAAAAAAAGTGGTCTAAGTTCAACGTCAACTTCGATAAATAAAAATATGCTTTTTTATAGCCATAAACGTTTCTAAAGAGAAGACGTTACTAAATCTAATACGAGTGATAAATAAAACCAAACATAGGATTCATGACTGTAATACTTAATTAAGTTTAAAAATTAGGTTAAACTTAGTTGATTATTAAATTGTACATGAAGTTTACTATGATTATCGCAGTTACGTTATGCAGTTTTATACGAGTAGTGAAGAAATTAAATGTTAGGATTTTTTTTTCGCTGTGGTTACATGCTTTGGATATTGCTGGCTTGCTCTTATTGACAAAATCGTATGCTTATGATTCGTCACTAAATGAAGTCCATTAGTAAGAAGGTATTTAACAATTCAATTATTAATCTATTATTTATAACTAACATTGTACTGGTTATAATGATTCAATTGTACAATCGGTCCCGAGAATCGTCAGTCAATTCAATCGTAGGGCAATTCCAAACTGTATTTACTTTACGAGGAACAAATGTAAATAGTGATCAAGATTGCCGAACTAGCTAATTGGAAGGCAAATACGTTTCCGTACGCTTCCATGAAGATGAAAATATAAAAATACTATGTAACTAAAACATAATGTACAATTATTATAAGGTATAAACGGAATGCGGATAAAAAATCTTAGGAAACAGTTCATACGAGTAGATTATTTAAAATGTAAGTTGATATAACCGTAGAAAGCAAACGTATGTATAATCATTACGGCATTTAAGGTAGGTTATATTTTGTCACATATTGTAGATAATGGTCATCACTAGTCTTTTAATGATAGTGCAGCACTTAGGGACAACTTTAAATGTACCTATGTATGTGTCATATTTCTTTGAAATAGGTGATTTAAAGGTTGACTTTATTTTTAAATAGCCCGACACATGGCGTAACTTTACGGTTCTTAGTTAATGGAAACCCTTATACAATTTTGCCATCCTTGCCGGTCCAACAACGGCTAAGCTCAGTGATCCTTAATACTAAAAAGCTGAAGTTTAACACATTTTATGAAGAAAAAAAAATCATTGTATGCCTTCCGTACAGTCGCCATCAGATAAATTTAATATGTAGGAGCGGCCTGGCCCTTATACCACAAAACTTTAGGTACAAGCGTACAATTCTACAAAATTGACAACTTTTTGTATGGGCATTTATACAATTTTGTAGAATTGTACGCTTTCAAAGTTTTGTGGTATAGGCCACTGGCTCACAACTATCTACATTGCATTTTGACATATTTTTAAGCATCGTGGCAGTTCTGCTATATCTGATGGTGACTGTACACGTGATTACGGGGATGGATCATTTATTGAATAATTATATTTTTAGAAACAATGTTTTTTTTTTCTCTTATAAGATTACATGGCAAACACTTATTTTACATTTACATTATTATGACGGAAGAGCTTTTTTATATTTTCGAAATGCCATCAAAGTCGTAAATAAACCGAAAGTTTTGCGCTATCTGGGTATCTTGGGTAAAAGCCATTAGGTATAATATAACTCTGGATATGTTATGATTGAAAGGATGTATTTGCGTTGAATTATTAAGTGGCATTGCGAGTGCGGGATTCATCGATAATCAATCAAAGTGCGAACTTGTAATGTATGTAGTTTTGACAGGCGTCGTATACAACGTGGTGTCACTGCGATTTGCGTAATAATTATGTATGCCATTCTTCAGTTGAAAGTAAAAAAAGGTAAACAAATATGCTTTCCATAGCATTTGACATCTTTGGCACATATCGTAAAACACACTCGCAGATATATTTTTAAGTTAATACTAATAAATATCAATAATTAATAATAAAAATGTGAAATTCAAGTTTAACCTCGTGAGGCCCTATGTTATATATATACCTATTGTATAATATTTTGACTTTATAGATAGTGTCAAAGTTACAGCGGTTCTGTGACACGGCCCTGCCGTGTTTTTTTTTAATGTCGTCCGACTATCTGGCTCGTGGATTTCTTACTTTTTGGCTTCCTATTCGTGGTCGCCAGAACAATAATCGATAATTCCATGGAATCATGCTTGCGGCAAATATGACCGGCCCATTACAATTTGAGCTGGGCAACTTTTGGCGATGTCGGAATTTGTTTAAATGTAGGTAATTCATTTTTTTTTAAGGGTAAATTTAAATCTTTAAACAAATTGTAATTACGAAGTTGGAGTTTCCGAGTTCGAGTCCCATCGAGGGAATTTATTTGTGTGTTTATCACAAGTAATATTTGTGACTTGTCTAAGTTTTCTATATGTATATTAAAGTGCTTGTATATATCTATCTATCTCTTATATATGTACGAGTATATCTCGCTTAATTAGTAACCACAACACATGCTTTCAAAGGCCTTAGTGTGGGACAAGGTCGACTTACTTATGTAGGATTGTCCCATGATGTACCTATTTCGGAAAAGAAAAAATGTATATTCTTTTCTGAAAGCGGGACTTTCATATTTCACCGCGAAATACCTAACATCCCGAAACACTATTCCAGAGAAACAATTTAGAAAGGGTAAACGCGTTGAAATCACTCGTGGAATTTTTGGATTACGTTTAAAACAAGAAAATAGCGTCTGCGGTGTTACACACAAATCGATTTCTTCTACGAAACACTGAACAAATTGAACATTGTATGTATACGGGTTCGGATATAATTAAATGAATATCGAATAAGTAAATGTGGAATTATTTTGCAGGATTAGATAAAACATTTTTTATCGAAAATGTGGTACAGTTTTATTAAATGTACATATTAAACTGTTTGGAGTACACAGGTTTTGGAAAAAGCTGGTCTTTGATTGAGATTTCTTAAATGTTCATATCTTGAAATTGAAACTACTTAGTGTAAGTTTCTGAAAGGAATAACTTTAGTCCGGCTTAATTTTACAAAGATACACATAAAGTCCGCACATTTACTGCTGAAAACTTGTTTAGATGTTTCGTTTCATTTTAAAATAGAACGTTCCGGAAACTGTCATAGCCAATATTGGAATCTTTTGTATTTACTTAATTCCGCCACCTATAAAATTATGAAAGGTGGGTCTGCCTGCCTACTTAAACATGGAACACTGTTTTCAACTGTTGACAGGGGTACCCCAGCTTTCTCATCTAAACCGCATCGACTGAAGAATGACTCAAATTGGCAGTTGCCAGGATATATAAGATCGGCTTGACTCCGTGGCTCTCTACATGTCGTCTCACGCTTCATTTTCCATCGCATCTGCAAGTCTCACAATTTTTTTAATCAATTGTCGGTCGGTTTATTTCTATTTCACCGCTTTGTCAGAACAAATTCAGTGCAATCAAGGAATCTGTGTATATTTTGATATATTGTGTATATCTTTCTACCTCCCCTGGTTCAAGTTTGTTCCATGAGGTACCTAATGAATGTCTTTGTTGTTGAGTGTTTGTCTGTGTAGGTCAGCAACGTACTCGTACTTCAAGGTGTCAATGACCGAAAATATTGCTTAGGTAGCGGTGGTGGACCGTTTTGCTTTTTATCTTAATATAATATAGTACCTAATATTTATCGCTTTCATTTGATTCAGTAATTATGTTTTTGTGTTTATTAGATAACACTATTTTATTCAAGCTTAAGACATTAATACATTTGATATGAATATTTTCGTACCATCTAAATTCAGTCTAATACATATACAATGTAATAAAACTTTTATCCAATATCCTGGTTGTGATCCGTGTTCGTGTGTACTCTAGGGAGTATAGTACCTACCTAACTTTGGCTGCTAAAGAAAGAATAACAAACTTACTTTGTTTTCTATTTCACAAAAAGTGTTGCGATGCTATTTTTATTAGCAAACAAAGTATTAATAAATCATGTCATTGTTTGGCAGTAAGTTCATCTCATGACACAGATACTTATTTATGACAAATTTCAGAAACAAACCAGTGGTCGAAAAAAGTCTAGCTTAATGAACATACATTAATATTTTTACTTTTGATCAGAATTATGTGATATGAGACCCCACGTAGTCTATCGGTAATTTCGTCCCTCTGATGAAAACTGTTATAATGCAGTCACGCGTAGTTTCAAAAGATTATACTCGTGGTATACCCGTACTATATGTAACTATATGTATACCAATATGTATATGTATAACTCTTAAGATGCTACAATAACAACAAGTTTAACTCTTAAGATGCTGCAGGCATCTGTAAGCTACGGAAGCTAGGTATCAGCAGTGACTGAATGCTTGCTGGCTATAAAATATACAATTACAAATCGCAATAATATGCGGGGCTTAGTTACTCCTACAAGTGATACAAGTTAGCTCAAATGTATCTAGTAACTTGACAACATGACTGTAGTACTAAGATTAACCTTTTTGTGTAAGGGTTCCAGGCTCCAAACTTAATTCTAAAATTGAGTCGTGCATCCTTAAGGGTGTTGAACAAATGTGTAAGTAAGCATTCATACGGCTGAGTTACGGCCTCTCATATATCATGGCCAGAACACGGCTGCAATCTCCAGACATTACGTTGTTATCCTTGTAAGGCCTGGGTGTTATTCTCCACCCTTACCAAGCAAATGCTTAAACGTAATGTAAGCGTAAGTAAGATTATGTTTCCCGCTTAGTAACGGCAGAAAAAAATCATCTGTCCCCACCCCAAACCATCCGCTAGGGTATCGTAAGTGTCAACTAAGGGATTAAAGTATCACTAAATACTCGTTTATAGAATATTGAAGACGGACAGCAGCATCATTATTGTGGACATACTACTGCAATCGCCAACTCGTTTGCCCAGCGTGGCGATTCTGGGCTTCTATATACTAATGCAACCTTACGTATAATTAGCAGGAAGCTTTTCATCAACGTACAGTGGTGGACTGAGAGAGCTGATGATGAGATGACATAAAACGAATTGTAACCAGTACATTGTGTGTCGGATAATACTCGTACCTGTTCGGGGATCGCTTTTGTATTGGTTCATAAGGGTCGTCTGTGTTTAGCTTTCAGTGGGAATACGAGGTCTGGCTAGGGTCGCGTGACTCGTAGGTCTTACCATTAGGAATAAAAATGAAATACGCAGGTAAACTAAAGGAACAGAAAGTAGGTGAAGAAACGAAGTTTACCTATTTTGGATGTATCATTTGAAGACTATGAAGGACAGGAAATAATTATCTTAAATAAGTCTGTAAATATTGCGATTTTATACAGACAATGGTGACATATAATATCTGATAGATAGGAAACAGATATATTTATTCATGTGAAGTACCTATAGGTAATGTGGATATTAATATTATTATTCTCGTAAATGGAGAGTCGTGGGGTTTTTTGAATAGGTATGTTATTATTTTGATTATGCTATTTTATAGTTTTAAGGTTAGCTTTTAATTCTTTTTACGATACTTTATTAGCATTTATAATTTTAATGAATAGGTTAACTAATGTGTGGCCGAAAATTTTATGGTGTATTATCACTTTCCAAACTATTACTTATTGCCATAATTTCATTTGACCGAATTATCACATGGCAAATCAACGTTATGCAGACGTACCTTAAAAATATTGACTTCATATTTTTTTTTACTCGTTGATTAACTTACAGGTTCTTTGTTAAGTGTATCCAATTGTATGTATACGCCGGGTAACCTACTCAGCTGTAGGTAATTAAATAGATTTATTGTGTTTTCCAAGAGTTCGAAGTATCCTAATATATTATTATATTGGATTGGGTATATTAGAGCTTAGTCATTATTACTGATACTATGACAATGATTCTAATATTTACAATGGTAGGTACAACTATAGCACAACGTAGTAAGGGCACTGACACCCATTAACAAACCAAACACTAAACGCATTAATATTTATATCGATGCGTCTGCATCGTATTTAGATTGGACGATTATTAATGATATATTTAGACTCGAGCTTATCGACCAAAATCATATTCATAAGATTTTCATAATGTCTCATTATCAACGCCATATTTAAGTTATATTTTGCACAATAGTTACAAAACAATACATATGAGCATGACAGTTCTCATCAATCATCATCATCAAGGGCATACACTTATGTACAGAATTTAAGTCATTGAAATAAAGAAGGAATTGAATGATAATTTTACATATATCTATGCCCTTGACGTAAGTCACTAATTTGCGATATAGGTACAATTGATATTCTTAAGCACACCAGCATAATTTATAGACATATTCATAGTCTGACAATACTGAGCTACTCACACTGTATTTCGGGAAATACATACAACAAAAGCTTCTAAAGAAGTGATTTGTGCCAAATCCGATCGAGTTATTTGCTGGTATCAAAAATTCTTCCAACATCATTTTTATTATAATAAATATAGTGCTCATTTAGAACTGCTTGAAAGAAAGATGCACATTTTCCATGAATGTGTCGGTGCGTCGAGCTCTCCTAACGCCAAATGTGTGAAAAAGTGACGATGATAATTAGGTAGAGGTCCCGTTTTTATCAGTTTAAGATTAGGTATGCCATCATTCCTCGTCGTTTAAATTAAAAAAGGAGACTACATTTTTAATCATACTTTATTTGATTTCTGTGCCTAATTATGTGTGTTTGTAACGTTAAGGTACGTTTATATTTTATGACTAAAGAAAATATATTAGGTTATTTCCGTGTAAGAGTGTTTTTTTCAATACGATTTACTTACGGGGTGCTTCGAGCAACGGATGAAACTGACACCTCAAGGTGCATGCAGACCAAAAGAGCATTAGCGAATGCTCTTTTGGTTTGCATGCACCTTTAGTAACCGTAGCATTATATATGATAGCGTACAAATTGCTAGACAGCGGCTTATGCGTAAACTTAATCCTAGCAAACAGAAAGAGAATATATGAGTACCTACTTACGCTTGGAAGCAACGGTTACCTTCAGCTGTTCGGCAATAATTTGGTAAGGAAACTAAAGCTTATGCATACGTATGTATACGTATATTAATATAAAACGAAATATTTACTAAATTTATCTTTTCCTATAGGTAGATAATTAACTAATTATAAACTGCCGCGCCGCCGCGTGGCGACAGCAATAAGAATAGTTACATGTGTCTCCACCCCAACTCTTCCCGTGGGTGTCCTAAGAGTCGAGTAAGGGATTGAAGTGTCACTGGATATTCATTTATTAAGGAATGATGATGGGCAGCAGTATTTTTTTATTTTATTTGAAATGGGCTTACTCATGGCCACAGACTAGCCAAGGGCAGAGACGTGGCCTACGATGGAGTGAGTTTGCCGTGGGCAGCAGCATCATCTTAATGGACACGTTACTGCGTTTGCCAACCGGCTTGCCTGGCATGACGATTGGGCATTACTTCCTTATGCGTTCACGCATAGTTAGTGGGAGAGGCTACGTCCAGCAGTGAACTGAGATAGGTTGATGATGTGATAAAAAAATCCCCAAATATTGTGATCGTTATTTGAGAAAACAGCTTGCGAACGTTAACTTTAATTTGTATAATTCTGAGCTTCACTCCATTGTTACCCATTGGCACCTCAACCGAAGCCAACGTTTACCGACATGCGGCTTGTTTAACGCTACGCCGAATTAACCCGCGCGTTTGCAGCCAACTATTTGCCAGCCTCCAGTTGACAACATTGCTACTTAGAAATACACCGCCCAAGCGTGTATTTGCAAGTAGCAATGTTCAACGAAGCTAAAATTCCTTTGGCTTGAAATAACGAGTTGGAATAGGATATTTTCTGGTAAATTATCAGTTTTTCCTAATTATCAAAATAATTAGAGTAAACTTATGCTTTCGTCTCGTGTGTCCCTTCCCTATGGAATATCATTGAACTTAAATAATCGTAGATCTATATCTACGACTAAGTTCAATGATATTTAATGCCTGTAACGGAGTAGGTATGTACAATTGTACATGTGCATCATTAGGTATATACATCAATCATGATGATGATCATCATCATCGTAGTCGCACGCGATGCGCCAAGCGATGTGGACGCATCGATGAGTGATTAAATATATATTATTTACGATAGTAGTGCGGCCTCGCCGCTGCTTACGAATCGACGCGATGAGTGCTTCTAATCCGAGTCAACCCATCGTGAACGACTTCCTCGCTTTCCTGCAGCAGAAGGAGAAGGTGCTGCGGGAGGGAGGGATGGATGCGGTAACCGCGGTCGAGTTTAGTACGCGAGCCTCGAGTTTTACCGTCGAAGACATCTGCGAAGCGAAGCAGGTGTTGTGCCAATCCCTTGGGGTTGTTGGCACGTATGTACCTCATCGGAAAGGGGACGAAACTGGAAGGAAGACCCTTATGGACATCAACAGAATCCTTAAGGAGAACCAGGAGCGCATTCCGGAGTTTGTGGCGAAGGATTCCTCTATCCTTTCCGTACAAATCCCGGATAATATCGACGTATGCTGCTTGTTTAAGGATATCGTGGCCCTAAAAACGAGTTTAGCTGAGATCATCTTGAAGTTTGAAGCCGCCCAAGTAACTATTGCCGAGTTACGTGACGAAGTAAATAGTCTGCGGAATGTCCCGACTCGGTCGACGGCATCAAATTTCAGGAGCGATGACCGGCCGGCTATAAATGCTGAGTCTGTCAGTTTGCCTGTTGCTGACACAGTACCACGTGCCGCACTCGCCGCTGCGCCGCCCGCGCGTCCCCCGCGCGTGCCGCCGCCTCCTGTTTCAAGTTTACGTCACCGTGCCTACGCTGACGTCGCCGGTAGGCCCGTCGCAGCCCACCGAGCCTCATTGCCTTCTGAGGGAAGTGCAGTACGGGTTGCGATTAAGGAAAAGTCCAACCGCACCAGTGTGGATAAGGAGGGATTCACACTGGTGGAAAAGAAGAGCAAGGCGCGCAGGGCGCCTCGGAAAACTTTATGTGGCACCGCCGAGCCAGTTAATTCCGGCTTGCGGGTCGCAACACCGTGTAAGGCGCTCTATGTTTCGCGCCTGCATTACTCCGCTGTGCCCGATGATGTGGTGGAGTATGTTCGCCGGAAGACTGGCTTCGCGCTGAGGGTGCAGCAGCTGCGGTCGCGCCACTACGTGCACTTCAGCTCGTTTGTGGTGCGCGTGCCGCGCCCGCTGCAGGACACCATCGCGAGTGCCGACTTCTGGCCGAAGGGCGTCGTGTTTCGGCAGTTCAGGGGCAATCTGCCGAATCCTACGTCAGATCAGACAACGCAACGGAGCCACGTCGTTACGTCGTCGCCCAAATTGAAATAGTTTTTAAGTATCTATTTGTTTTGTAAATTTTTAGTTCACAGTTGATTTGGTTTTTACTGTTATGCTGTGTAACTTATTGGAATATAAAATAAATAAATAAATAAATAAATAATCAATCCCACTGAAATTGTAATAGTTAGGTACTTAAATGTTTAGAGCGCTTTGGACCTATAATTTAATGTATAGTTTTTGAAAGTAAGTACCTAGAAGTGGCCTTGAAATATATTTATATCTTTGGAAATAAACGCTTCGGAATCCCATAAAATTTGATTCTGCCCTTGTTTTATATGAAAATGTAAAAGTTCATGACCTTTCTTGAAAACAATATACCTAATAATGAGCATAATCGGTTAACAGCCATCAAAATCTAAATACTAATTTCTTCGTGAAATGATGTAAGTAGATGTACTTGAGTGCTGGTAATACTCTCTTTTGTTCTTTCTTTCGTAATTACTAACGTAACTTCATTATTTACTAACGGGCTTAAATTAGTAAGATATTGGTAAAATATGATAGAAGAGCAACTGCTATACACTGAGCATTACCCGACATCTGCACACACGGTGTTCAGCATGAAGTTAAAAACGGTGTAGTGGGATATTTGAATAATTTTTAATTGTTGAATTAATCATAAAGTGACTCATTGGATTAAATGAAATAAAAACGTCCATCAACGTCATTCAATTGTCTGACGAAAATACAGTCTGTAGTTTATTTAGACTTTAAAATTCGAAGAAACCCGTATGTAAATAAATTAAAAAAAACGCATGTCGGGATTGTCGGGCCACGCTCAGTGTAGGGTTCCGTAGTAATTCAATTATGTTCGAAATAGTTTAATTTTAAAGTATTCTATATGCCCACCATTCATTTTTTTATAGCTTTTGGACCCACGGATCAACAGTTAGAGGGGGACATTTTTTTTTATTCTGGAGCGGTTATCGCTTGTATCGCGATTAGAAAACTAGAACGAAAATAGAAAAGTACTCCACTTATACCGTTGGAATTCAAAATATCTTCCTTTATATGCTAAAATGCTAGCAGGATTATTTTGAGTTACTCCAATATAGTATCAATAAGATGAGCAAATTCGTAAAAAAAAACTATACCGGACTCTTACTACGAAATCCAATGTTTGGACTTTTTTCAACTGATCCCTATAACAATTGTTTTTAAAACAATAAGCAAGTTCTTACTGCACTCTCATCAGTCTGTCGTGATGAACGCATCCACAGAACAATAACTCCTGAATAAAACATCACTTTTAATCCATCCGTTTGTCGATCGCTAAAGTCTCGATCAACAACAGCTCTTGTATCAATTACCAGTGTTCTCAACATGAGTTGACAGCGTGAGGTAACTGTATGGACTGCGTATGTGTAAGTCACATTCTATCCCCAAAAAGAAGTGAAACACATACTAAATAATCACATCCGATAGAGCTACGCAAAAAATACAACAACACACTAATGTCCCGAAACAAATTAATAACAAACTATTAAAAAATCTGTTCTCACATTCTCCATACCATTAGTCTAAATTAAATGTACGCTTATGCTACATTCTAAATATACACGTCCACGTAGCTAGATTCTATCGTCACATCCAGAGTTTTAACATATTAAATATGTTACGGAAAATATGAAAAGTTTGCCTTGCTTAGTCGCTGACAGTTATTTAACTTACCTTTTCTCAAACATGTAATGAAATGTTCTAGTTAAGTGCCTAAAAAGTGGTCGGGAAGTACCTCGTTGCCCGCCTAGGCCGGCAAGTGCCTCTTTTTTAATTTTCATTTGACATAGGGTTGTGATCTGGCATCTTGGATTTTAGCCAATAATTATCTGTAAGTAATATTAGTATTCAAAAAAATGATTGGCTAATTTTTGCAGTTATAATTAGGTATTTAAATTATATAATTTAAAATAAATGTACAATAACTACTCAAAATATTATTAAAAAAGCAGTATTATACGGCGCGATCCGTCGGCCCCGATCACCGCATGCGATTAATTGGACCCAACCGACCGCGTCGTCTAATACCGCTTTTTAAAAGTAAAAATTTGCAACTTTCAAGCAGGTCAATCTTAAAAAAAATGAGGTGTCGGTGTCGTATTTGACTTTTGTTGTGTTTCAAAGACTTAGTTATGTAGTTGACTTATAATTTCTTAGAAAGAAGATACATTTTTTGTTTCATTTCATTGTAATGTACTATGTAATGTAATAGTAATGTACTATTAAATACGTACCTTAGAAATGCTTACCCAGTATTTTTCCTTGTTTACTTCATATTATTACTATAATTTGCATGATTTTTTTTCAAAGATAAATGCAATTTTATATACATGTAGCCTGCAAAATTAAGTAGTTTGTGAGCATAGAACTAGTGTGTGCATGTAACCTTAGCGGGACCTTCGGCAGTGTTCACCAGGCCAAAACATTCCCGGATCCTGCCAGGGCAATAAACCTCCATAATTACGAAATAACTCCGTACCTGTACTAGCTGAGGGACTATTTATTTAATCACTTTGACGTGGAAATAATGGAGAAGCCTGCCGGTTGCCCTCCCATCAAAATTGTTCGAAGGTAATCTATCGCATATCGTGTTGGCCGTGATGAAATCCCTGTACGCTCTCGTGTGGCAGATTAAATAATTTCCTTATTTACTGCTTACATACTTGTATTATAAGGTTCACATATCGATCATTGTTGTAACTTACTGCCACTGTATCAGAATATTTATCTGCTGCTCTTACATACGAACTGTTCAGATGACTTATTTAAGTAACTAACCCTAAAATAAATAAAATATTTAAAGCAAAAACCACCCAGTTAATAATTAAAAATCAAGAACAAAAGATAAAAGATTCCATAGATAAAGATAATTATTCCATGAAGATAATTATTTGAGTACCGAACTCTCTTTGCACGAGCGTTTTGTATTTTTTTTTCTCCAATTATGTAAATAGTTGTCAGCCTCCGTAGCCTAGTTGGTAGTGACCCTGCCTACGAAGCTGGAGGTTCCGGGCTCGAATCCCGGCGAGGGCATTATTTGTGTATTTATTTATCACAAATATTTGTTCCTTGGTCATGGCTGTATATGTATCTAATCTACATGTATCTATCTATTAGCTATATATGTCGTCGCCTGGTACTCACATCACAAGCCTTAATTGAGCTTACCGTGGGACTAGGTCGATTTGTGTAACATGTCCCAAGATATTTATTTATTTAGTTTCCACAATATCCGTCGGGTTTTGAATCATGAAATAATTGAGAACTTTGTAATTTATGAAATATCAAGAATTTTGTTTTCGCAATGCAAAGCTAGCAGCTGATAATGGTTTGCCATTATCAGCTGCAAAACCTGCATAGTAAAATATTAGGTAGGTATCAGGCATAGTTAACAGAATACAAGAGAATAACTACAATTGGACGTCCTTTATTCTTCTTTAGATAAGCGCTATTATTATGCTTCCAAGCCGTGAAGTAAATGACTATGGTTACGTCTTCTTAACGAAGACATTGTTACTGCCAATAAATGGACATTGTTGCGGTGTTCAGGAAGATGTTAACTGCAGGGAAATCAGTGTTAAGGATTTTACGTCTGAAAACAGAGTCGCAGTTCCATAGAATTGATATTTCGTCACGTCTACAGTAAAATTATGTTAAGCGGTCAATATTCTTGCTAAAGATATATGTATGTAGAGAAATCTGAAATCGAATTGGAGATCAAAATTGTAAACATATGGATACAACCACAAAAAATAATTGCGAGAGGTGGTTACACTAAAATCATACAAATATTTATGAAAGGACCCTATTTAAAGTTATACTATATCGGATAGAAGGCGGCTAGTACGTATTGCTGGCCCCTTAGTGTATGGTCAAATGCGCCTAGCCTTATAACAGATGGCATGTACCCGAGAAATCTGACCGAGTGTCCGCTAAGCTGGAGTGGCCGAGTGGTTTAAGCATCTTTTGCGAAAGCTGGGGACGCGTGTTCGAATCCCACCTCCGGTGTTGGTAAACTAGGCCATTTTACTTTAGTACATGACATCTGGATGCTTAGCCAAGTTGCCAATCGCTAGCGCTTGCTAGCGCATCGTAGTTTTCCCTCTCTGTCGCTCCTTCATATTAGTGCGACAAAGAGGGAAAACTACGATGCGCTAGCAAGCGCTAGCGATTGGCAACTTGGCTAAGCACCCAGAAATGTATAATTTATTGGAATTAATTTCACCGTCCTAACGATATTCTATTATCTACTTGTATTTATGTAACAGCTCGTTGAATTTCAGTGAACAAAAAAAAATTGATACATACGTGCATACATTGTAAGTTAATTGGCGTTTCTAATATAAATAATTGGTATAACTATAAATAGGGTCCTTTCATAAGTATTTGTAATTGAATGATTTTAGTGTACCCACCTCTCATATACACACAAGTTCATCATACCTACTTCTACATATTATCGTTTTAAAACGGTCTTCGGCGATACCGGCTGTGCCGAGTGCAGAGACCGATAACATTTTTGTGTAAATAATATGGAATTTCTTCGTAATCGTTACATAGAAAACAGTACCATGATACCATTTATTTATACGTAGCTATGGTCCCTACTGTTTCCTATGTTTAAAAAAAGCTGACTACAGTTCTTTATTTATATTCCATTATTAAAATGCCACCAAGACTTCCTTAAATCATTTATTTGCATTTTTTGATATATTTAGTTATCTTGGCAAGTTTATCGTGTAGTTATTAAAACATCTTATGATACCTTATTAGGCGAAGTGTAAGACAAAAAATAAATATATTTTAAATGTGCATACATAATTTATTGATTTAAAAGAAAAACGGGTCTTAATCGCATCTGTCTTTAAAATATACATATGTAATTGTTTTTAATTACCACATTAGGTCTTAACAATTGCAATTGGTTAGGTATGGAATTCTTACGATAGCGCAACATGACCGTTATTAGAAATAATGCTTAGTTAACAGTTGTTTATGCTACAATTTGTGATTTCTAATCCAGACTAGGTATTACCGACCACGCGACGGGAACCCCGCTATAAGTCACGTCTGAAGAATTAGTGACTTAAAATAATCGATGTTTTGCACGATGAAATAATACAAGAGTTGTTTCTTCTAAAACTTGTATTATCTATCGCAATAGCGTACTTACCGAACAGGTGTAATACAATAATATTATCCAACTCTGTATCTACTCTGAATTATACTATATCCGTACTCTTGGAAAGAAAAGGACTACGTAAGTAAAGTGGTTTGTGTATTCTTCCCCAAAGCGTTACTTAAATTAGGATTTCTATTACCCTCAGATTACATCTGATTAAACTGGGCAGTATTTCAAGTACACACACTAAAGGGACAAACTTTTTAGATTAAGTGGAGTTCGTTGTTAGTAGAAATTTCAAAATAACTAAGATTCCATTATTAAACTACTTCACAATGATTTTAAGAAGGCCAATTAAATTTGATAGAAAGTATAGAAACACCGTCACATCAATAGTTAATTAGGGAGTGTAATTATTGAACTATTTAAATAAAATATTTTAGTTCATTCATACCTATAAACCACTCCGGATCCGGGTATCATCCAATTTAGAAGATGCCTTTAAGCTGCGCATATTTTTAGGTACCTAATAATAATACATAAAAATAATATGCGCATCCATTAATGACTAACACCCTTATTCATAAACGTCTCCTAACTTAACAAGCTGCTAATTATTATTTGTCAGTTTCGGTCTTACAGACATAATGATAAAATCGAAAGGGATAAACAATATGAGTACCTAGCGGCTTGCTAAGTTTGGAGAAAATGATATCGATACCTTTAGGCTCAAAGGGCGTAAACGCCAAATTGCCACTTTACAGGAGAAGCAAAAAAGGAAAAGTATTTTAGAAAAAAAATCATAACTTCTTTGTTTTTTGGCAGAATAACTTAAATTTTGGCCAACGTACTTGAATTTTTAAGATAAACATTTTGAATATCAATCATTTAGGATAAATGAATAAATAAAGAAAAAGGGTGTGTTATACTCCCTTAACTTTTTGAAATAATGGCGTTTACGCCCTTAAACTTCACATAATATGCAAAGAATGTAGGGAGTATTGGTTAGTAAACGTTTGAGTTTTGGTCTAAATGGGGCGTATATCACAACTATTATAGTTATAATCGGTCTTATAAACTCATTCATAACATAGGCAATGCTCTGAATGGGTGTATAATACACCGTGGGATTAAAAAAAATCTTACAATCAATTAAAAGGTTGCTGCTATTATTTCAAAAAAATGTCTACAATGACTATGCTGTTGCTGATTATATTTTTCTTTTATGTCTAGGGATAAAAATAATGTTAAAGGCGTTATTGGACAATTAAGCTACTACCAAAACCCAGATTAAAATGCGATATGAAACCAGTAAAACAAACAACAATTCATCAGAAATTTAAGAGTCAAACTCTTGTCGGCGTAACTGATGAATGTAACTGTCTCCGTCTAAATCTGTCTAAAGCCACCTCCTTGACTTCCTCTAGGTCTCCCTCTTCCTCGCTTTCCTTCAATCCTTCCTTCTATTATGTTTTTTTATCAAAGCGTCATGTCGCATAAGGTGCCAAACATTTTCCCTCTCCTATGTTCTATTATCTTTAGCAAACTCCTTTTTTCATTCACTCTTTTAAGCACTTCTTCATTTGTGATTTTTCTGTCCAACTTATCTTCTCCATTCTTTTCCAGCTGCACATTTCAAAGGCTTCCAGTATCTCTCTGTCCTTTTTCGTCCACATCATGGTCCACGCCTGACACCCATATAATGCTATACTCCAGATGAAAGTTTTGATGAGCTTCTTAAAAACAACAAATAATAATGATAACATCTTTATTATATTTTTTTTCAAAAATATTCTAGACGCAATGTAAGGTACGTTTACTCTTATTAAGTATTATTTTTCCTTTTAATTAACAACACATACATATTAACTACTAAATCAAATATAATAGCATGCTTTTAGAAGACTAATAATCACAAATCTTTATCTTTTGTTTTCTATAAAACCTAGATAGACACAACTTAAGATCTTTTACTCTCACATAGCATTTGTTTTTTTTTATAATTATCAACTCATAATTATGTAGATATTAATTACATACTAAATGGAGTAGAAGACTTTTCAAATACTTTATAATTAAATTAAATTTATGTTTAAAACGCACAGCACCAAAAAATATAACTGTGCGTACTGTAAATTAAAAATGTCAACTGGAATTGAACGTAAATTTATACACAATGTCACCCATTTTTATCACATTATCTGTCTATACTTTTCATTTCACACTTGCAACATACGCCAGTATACAGGTAAGTATACATAGATTTAGAATGATGATCTTTCGGTTCTATACTCTAGGTTTACTAACACAATAACTGTTCATTCTTACTTTATAATTGGATAATGACAATGAATCATTACTATCGTATAGGTAAACAGTACGTAATCAGTTTTGCAATACTAAAATAACTTAACGAGCGTAAAATCCATAATTTGTATATTTCTTGGGGCGTATAAGTCAAAAAGTTTTCTTATCATAGGGCGTAAGAGGCAAAACATTACACAATTCTGCGGCGTACACACAGACCTTATTAGTAACCAGTTAAAGTACTAATGCGATACGCCTTAAAATAAACAGATACCAGCATAGAAATAAACATCTTTAACCGATTTACAGTACCGGACTGATTCCATAAAAGCTCCAAACACGGAGTTTTGGTCGGAGGTCTAAAAATATCCCATGACATTAACATTGATTGACATATTTTACATTAATTTATCACATTAACTGTACAGTTTCAATTCAATGAGTACCAACTAATCGCGGTAATCGAAGATTATCACATTACCTACTTAACAATAAAAAAGACTTACCTATTATTTCGTAAGAGTTAATAACCAATAATTCATCCAATCTAAACGATAGAATCTGTACTAACTTCTACATATTATTATTATTAGCTACCGTTTAGATAACTACTAAACGCTGACATTATGTACAGGTAGGTATTGTTACATGAAAGTGGGTAATGAGCTTATTAAAATAACTATTTTATAAACGTACCATCCCGAATCCCATCCATATAAATGAACACCTTCTTATAATTATTATACTAAAAAATAGGTAAGTCTAATGCAAACCTTATAAACAAACGACGACGGGCAGCTAACATCACTCTCATCAGCTCACATTTTTTGTCGCATGAATACTATCTCGCTTGCACATAGTACATAAGGCTATCAGCAAGGCGCAGCATGCCTACTACGTTAGGGCTTATGAGTCAATTTTAAAATTTACAATCCAAGGATACGGGCGTATGAACCTAATTTAGCCTACTAGAGTCATACTACCTAAATTAAGTTGCATAATTTCTATGTCGTATGAGCTTGTTTAGTTTTGTATGATAAACATTTTATAACAACTTGGTTATAAGACCTCTTCATTTTTTTTATTACTGAACTTATTACCTAAATAATCAAAAAATTGTGTAAAAGTATCAAATACGCCTCTTGCTTTTAAAAAATCTCCTATAAATACTTGGGTCGTATATGCCCTAAATTGTCGAATTTCGTTGTTTTAACTACACATATCGATAGAGAAAAAAAAACTGAACAAAACTGCATTAAAAACTCATTTTGGCCAAAATGGCGTTTACGCCCTTTGAGCCTAAAGGTATCGATATATAAGGGGTTAATAAATATCGTCGCTGTGCCTACAAAAGTCGTTATGTGTTTTTTTTTCGATTATTGGATTTTAACGCCATTTTGAACCTAATTTCAATATCTATACGCTCCAAAAATAGCGGTGAGGCTATCTTTAATAGTTCAGGATTTATGAATATTAGCTATGTGATATCCATAATATCCATATATTGAATTCTCTTACCAAAAACAGTAAGTGCAAAGATTACATGACTGTTTTATATAACTATGAGTGTGACTTTTTATAATGGGGCCCGTTATGTGGTTTTAGGCACATAGCGGGAATTTTTTATAAATTAAATAAGAAGAAACATGGCCAAATATGTACTTTTCCGCACATAGCGATACATCGCGTTCGTAACTATGCTTTAGACAAAGTCTTAAGACACTTGGCGAAATTTTCCTGTGACTATTATTACTGAAACATGTTTTTTGTATTATTGAAGAACCGTATCTTTCATAAAAATAACTATGTGACAAATATTACCAAGATGTGTCAAATTTTGTAACTAGTTATTTTAACCAAGTTAAAATAAGACACATAGAGCATTAGGACGACTGAAACAAAAACGGCTATGTGACATATTATTGGCACTATTAATTTTTCTCGTTAAAAAACTGAGATTTATATTTAGAAAAGACATTAAAACACGTAAAACTCAGCATATTTATCAAAATAAAATATTGGCTTACTTTGAGTGAACAAGAATCAAAATAAACAGTTTTTTTGTGTCTCCTGCAAAGTAGTAATCAAATCACATAGTGACTTTTGTAGGAACAAGGATATGTGACTTTTTTTTTCGGCATGTAAATCATTCCATCACTTTATTAAATATGAAATTCACCGAAAAAGTCGACCAAGGTTACTCTGGTTTAATACCCTAAAGGTTACAATAAGAAACAACTGTTTCTTAGGTTAAATACATTTGCATACCTACTTACCTATAACACTTGATAACTAAGTGTGAAACTAAGAATAGCACCTTCATTTAAATTATTTTTCGAAATGTTTATTATTTGTATTATGTAATAGTAAAATAAATAATTTAAAGGTCAATTAACAAAAGTTACCTGATATTTTCTTCGGTAACGAGGATTACACATGAAATAATGATGCGGAGTCATCCGCAGACCACGAACCCTGTAAAGTGTTCGAAACGTCGGAATGAAGTTAAAATTAGTTAATATACGCGAGTTTATCCGTTTTCATAGTTTTATTTCAAAAGCTACCTGCTTAAATATTTGTATACCTACAAATATACAAATATTTAATGAGAATCACATTCACTACACATACTAAATTAATTTAGGTTCACAATATTGTATCCAGTATGTCATACGTACTCAAAACTTTCCAGACAACTTTCATATATTCACTGTAATGAAAACAAATGAGATTATAATTAACCTGTAAGGTTATACAGGGTGGCAATAGTGGGCCAGCGAGTGTGCTGATTCGCGAAACTTAATAGGTATGTAAAATCAAAAAGATTAAGAAAAGAGTTACGTTCTACATTTTATCGGTTGTTTTCGACTTTAATAGATTCAAATAATCCTAATTCTTGCACGAGCAAGGTACTTTTCTAAATATGTATATAGTGTCAAAGGTTTATTTGTGTATTTCGAGTATTTTATAAACGGCACAAAAGTTTGAAATTTGTTATAATCAGTCTAATTAGCTATAGCAGACACAAAGAGTATTCATTGTCGAACAATCAACCAGGCTCACCTCTTAACGTGTTTACTGGAAATATTGATTTGCTGGTATATAGACACAATTCAACATAGAGTATGTGAGGAAAGAGAAGGTATCTGCCAGCAAACGCTCATATATCTCACATGCCTTCACTTACCGAGTCGCGGTGACTACGAAATAAAAACTATTGAAGCTATTATTTAAAGTTTATATCGAACCTTCGGATTGTTTCGACTGACAATATAAATCTGATTTTATCGATGTCGATGAATCCTATTAGTCTCGCACTGCCCGTTGCTGACGTCACAGCATAGAATGAACGAAGTAGGGGTCACCCGCGGTCGGCGGTCAACCGGCCGCCATGTTCGATCTCTATCTTTGGCGCCATAATTCCCCGCCATCGACGCACCGATTTGCACAGATTGCATTCAAATTGCTCTCGCTATTTACTTAATTAATACAGGCACACTGCTATTAGAAATAGTTTTGATGTTTTATGGGGTAGTTAGGTTCTATATTTATTCAGACATAATGTTGGTAATCAGTATCACAGTTTTAAGTACTTTAGTGTATCTTAGTTCTTATTGTAATAAAATGTCGGTAATTAAATTAATAGATACGTGTATCTACTTCAAGGTACGATTTGTTGTAACTAAATGAACTAGTAATAGGTATGCAAGTACAAATGTGACATGCGGTTGATTTCAAATAAAATAAGTACTATTTCTTAATCACCATAAATTTTAATAGGTACCTATACCTACCTATTAACATTCAAATTAAATATTGGATGTCATAATACCAAAGAAAAAACGACCAAGATCACCAACGTCCAAGGTGGGAATCGAACCCACGTGCTCAGCTTTCGCAGGTACTTATTGTAGAAAATTTATGCCAAATAAAGACATACCCACATAATGTAGTTTACACTTCTTCAAAAACATGTTGGAAATCAGTACTACATAATATAGGTAATAACTGAAATACTACACATATAACTGAACTTACAAAGGAATGAAAATAAAATAAAATGGAATTAATAGGTAAACACATAAATTACCTAACTTATTAATTTAAAAAAAATCTCAGACAAACGACTGCGTTTTGTAAAAAATATTTTTTGTAATTTAATGTAAGCGCCTGACGGAAAATATTGGCAATCAGGTTCATACTATATTTTGCTCTTTATACCTAATCAAGAGGTAAATTTTAATATCTTACTTATATTAATATTGTGACCTACACCGTAATCACAACACGCAGGTGTAACATGATAGACGTCACGAGAGTGACTGACGGTTACCTAATTAATAATACCGATTTCAGTATGTGTGATTATGTGTGTCCTTCTATCCTCCTTAAGCAATGTTTGATGTTTATGTAGCGACACGGCAGTTGTATCTCCAAATAAAATTAAACAATTACAGTGTATACAAAATTAAAAGTAAGTAAATCAAGTGCAATTACCTCTGTTCCTTTCTAGTGAATAAAAATCAGTTCAACACACATTTAAAAGCAAACAATATGCTTTCTAGCTAAAAGTAAGATAATTATATGAAATAGTAATAGTACCTATCTATTTTTCAACACTAGGCGAGAGGAAAAAACAGCCAAAATGGTCTATAGTTTTACGGACTCTCCATTTTGTAACTGCCGTACAAAGTGTTTGAGAAATGGAAAACAAGAAATTACACTCTCTTTTTTTCTCCCAGTAGGATCAAAAAAACTCGTGATCCGAAAAACCTTATACTTATTTAAGTATTCATTTTAGAATAATTTTTCTATACTTTCTTCTTGTCAAAAAGCTACCGCAGCAGTCACGAGACAGTTCCTATTTTCTTTTGAATAACTAGTAAATGTTATACGAAAAAATGGGAAAATTGTATTATTTTTTTTGGAAATATAAAACAACGGGAATGTCCTTTTAACCGTTTATTTAAGGAGAAAATAAGATGTTCTAAAAAAACTATTAGGTATGAATACCAAAGTAGAATTTGAAGTTCTCTTTCTTTAGTGCACTACTTACCAGTATTATTTTTCTAATGAAATATAGGTGAAAAACTTAATAAAGTCACCTGTTGTATGTGTGAGTGACGTGTTCGAATAGGCATTTGTTTTGTTTGTGTTACTAATTTCAAATATGTGTTCTCTATTCGAATACGTCACTCACACGTACAACAGGTGACTTTCTTAAGTTTTTCACCTATACATATTTATTTACTCAAACAGGATTACTTGATACAAAACTGTAGGCACTTTGTTATTACGCGGAACGGAATGGTATGTCAGAGTTGCACAGCCCTGTTTTTATTAAAACATGAAATAAGTAAGTCATCAAAAGCAAGATCTAAATCTGTCCTGATAGTTTAGCACAACATAGACTACGCCTTACGTACTTATCTCTATCTTTACTGGAATTACCAAGAAGTTGGCCTCTAAGCCAGGCAGTGACACGTCACTTTCCCCGCTCCAGCTAGTTCAGGACTGTGATGTCACGTGCAGTAAGGAATGCCTCTCATTAAAGTGGCATACCGCGCCGCGGCGCCACAGGATCGCGAGTAAACAGAAGCACGAGAGCGCCATAATACTATGCGTGTCTGGTGGTTTAAGACAGCAGGTGTCCTGGTTAAGGTGGATGACTGGCAAACGACACAGCTCAAGCATCACGGCATAAAGATATTGCGCGGTTTATTAGGACTCGATATTACCCATTTGCGTACTCCGCTCCAAAAACATATTATCGTCAGTGTACTGTCAAAGACGGGTCCATATTGGCACTTATACAATTTTTTCTTCGAATATTTTTACTAATACCGTTTTTTACTCATAATCATCATTACTCCGAAAATTTTATCTCATACTTTTTTCTTACTAAAGATTATACTTCTACCTGCAATGTTCATAACTATTTTTATTTCGAAATTTTATCCTCCTAAGGTCGTCAAGTAGATGAATCTATACTCATAAAGTTATTTGAAATAAATTGTTTACTTATAAACATTTTCCCATTAGGTTCACTCTGTTGTGGTATAATTCTTTTATGAATAACATAAACTATGTAGTCATAATGGGCTTTGTGCAGAAACTGTTGTGGCATACTCAACTTTAGCATATCTCTTTGTGGCAGATTTCGAGTTGTCTAAAATATTATTCGAGCATAATTTCGATGCTCCTATTTATGATGAGGCATAATCTGGATGTGCATAAAAAGTATCGGCATAGTTTGTTTTAGCATAACAGAGAAGGAATAATTACAACCTCTCAATATAATCGAGGTAGTAGTAATATTTTGTACGTTACTTACTGTGTTACTGTGCTACTCAGCACACTAGGCAGCACTTTCTAGGTTGCTAAAAAAAAAAATAACCACGAAGACTAAGGCGGGAGCAAAGCTCCCGCCTTAGTCTTCTAACCTAACCTATCCGAGTCGGATCTGCCCCGGAAGGTTTTGTTCGCTCGCTTCGCTCGCTCACTGCAGAAATTTTCGCCCTCACAGCAAATTCTGCCTGACGAAAAAGGCAAGTTTCGAACATGTGGCTACATGCCCAAAAAAAATGCAAATCTAATTTCTGTCTTATAACACTCGGCGTAAATAATGATATGCCAAGATAGTTTCGGACAAAATAATATTAGAAATATTGTTATTTAAGCCAAGTGATGTTTCTGTCTCATTAAGTTGATGCCAAAATAGATTATACCAAGTCTGTTATGTGCTAAGCGTTTCGGACAAAAAAAGTTTAGAGGGAACCCGTTTAGTACAGTACCTACTCTGCCACAACCTGATTTGTGCAGGTAGCTAGTTAACAGTAATAGTACGATTTATATTTAATTAAACAAAAATAATTCATACATAAAACCAGTACAGATAAAAATAAATACCTGTAACATTAGAATATATAGCATAAAATAAGTGTAGTGAAAAATTATATAAACATAAAAGTTAGTACTAAAAATATGTATGAAAAACAATATTATGAACATAAATAATTCTATGTGATGATAATTATGAACAAAGATTATTCTAAATACAGATCATTATGAAGTTAAATTGTATAAGAAAAATTTTCGGAGTTCCAATAATCTAAGTTGTAATTTTATAAATACTTTGGCGCACCCGTCAAAGACAAAACAAGGTGTATACAAAAATGTTCAAAAATATGTCTCTGTGCACTCTAATTCTGTGTAATAACTAAGAACGTCGTAACGTATTTATGAGCGGATTGTTTCGATACTTATTTTTGCACTTGACTGTAAGATGAATTAATATAACAGCCAGATTACGATTTTTCAGGCGATATTAGCAGTATCATAATATTTTCGTATACAAATACGAAAATAATTATTATGATACTGATAATTTCAACGTACAAACGTTGTAATAGAAATTCTTGAGTTATATTATTCATTACACATTATAACTTATTATCTCTTTTATTAACGCTCTTTTTCGGTTCAAATTATTACTTCTTGGGGTAATCATTTGATTTGCAATAGTTGCAAAAATTAAATTCAAGGATTTCTATTGAAATGTACGAATACGAAAATATTATTAACAGCTTTTACATGAACACCCTAATTTTGAACTTTTATTGTAAATATGATACTATGCAAAGCACATTACGTATTTAAAACTAACTAACTATTGATATTAACTTATCAGTTCATGTCCCTAAGTACAAGTAAATACCAAAACTGGAGCAGTCGACACTAAAAATAAGCTTCCCTACTGTGGCTTCTTAGCCTGTTTTCTCGGGGTAATATGACACTCTCCAATTTTAAACGAAAATATTTTCCGCAATTTATGGGGACTTTCATTAAGCGGGCTTTATACGCCCGAGGTATCAAAGTCATTTACAAGCACCTTTACTTTGAGTACAAACAAAGTGAACTAATAAAATATAAATACCTAAGTACTTAAGTAGCCCTGTGTTTCTAGTTAAAATTTGCGAGTTTTTTTAATATCATTTGGTAGGTAATCAATAATCATAGTATTTTCTAGGCATATGAAAGCATATGGATGCGGGTGGCGCAGGACCGGTCATTGTGGCAATCTTTGGGGGAGGTCTATGTTCAGCAGTGGACGTCTTTCGGCTGATATGATGATTGATGATGATGATATGAAAGCAACATCCTAAATATACGAGTACTACCTGTCGACGTCAAATATGTAATTACAGTTTAGGTGCCAAAAATATATTTAAACGATCTTAATGTGAAGGCAATAAAGTCGTGTATATATATTTTTGGTACTTAAACCGTAATGATATCTTTGACGTCGACTGTACAACAATTGCCGAACAAATTAGTTCAAAATCTGATTGAAATTTAGGAGACGTTTATATAAGGGAGATAAATATTAATTTGTAACATAAGTTTGAGTAGGTATCGAAGGACGGGTAAATTACTTTTATCCAGTTGAATTTTGGGAACTTAGGCGATGAAAACGATCGCTAGTAATGCGTATTAGTACACATTTTCGTAAAACCCTGGGTCATGGTAACATACTGTATGGCAAAACAATGTCGCTACCTACCTACATAGTCCCTACTTCAATACGTTAAATGTGCCAGAATAGATTATTTTTTCGAACGAAATTTACGTACCAGGACTTTAACGTAATTTACTTTCTCTATTTACATAGAGAAGTAGGTATTCGTCCCGCGAGGATAGCAAAGGCTCTCAAAAGGCAGGTTACCTACATTAAATACTGTATGCGACGTATTGCAGATATAGGTACATACCTACTTTCTTACTATAAGCAGGGTATAGTTTATAGTCTAGTAGGTACTATTTTGTAGTAGTATAAGCATTTGTCAAAAAGTTTGTACATTCCTGTTTTAAATTATAAATATTAGATATCATGTACCAAAGAAAAACGACCAAGATCACCTAATGTCCGAGGTGGGGATCGAACCCACGTACTGAGCTTTTGCGGCTGATGCCTGTACCCCTCGGCCACTCGGTCTTCAATATTTGGTTAATAAATAATTTGATTTGTGTTTTCGCAATACGTTCATTCCTGTTTTGTTACCAAAAATGTATAGGAATCTGGTAACAAAAAAAAGACTTCCATACAAACTTTCTCGGACATTTTGGAAAATGTGGTGGATCTTGCTCAGCGTCAGTGGCTCTACCAGCCCAACAATTTTTATCAATATCGAAGACGTGATCCAAATGTTCATACCTTGAGAATTGCTCTTATTCTTTGTACAGTCAAAGAATAAGACCGGTCTATACAAAAATGTTCAAAAATATATGTCCCAGTGCAATCTAATTCTGCATGTAACATATTTACGAGCGGATTCTTTCGATACTTCTTTTTGCACTTGACTGTACATTTATTTATTTGTTTCAGTGTATTATGTAAGTGTTGCCTGTCACAGGCACTTACCTACGTCCTTTTGTAATACAGTTTTGCAGGACAATGTTTACGACTTTCGAAGCGAGTTCCTCGAAACGCCAACTATGCTTAATCAAAAAACTTTCTTAGAAAACTTCCAACCATTTTTAAAAAACTTTACTATCAATTGATATAGGTATCACAAGTGCACGTTAAACAAAAAATAAATGTTTTGACGTTGATTATTTACTACATATTGTACATTCTATATACCTACGTAGTCATCCAGAAAACATTGTGTTTATAATTACTATAATTAGACTAAAACAATGAAATGGCTTAGAAAATTATGTCTAAAGTGCTTACAATGAATAAGATGTATATTGCATCCAGACAGATAAACTGACGGACATGTCCAAACTAAACAGTTCGAAATTATTTAGACCATTTTTTCCTTCACAGGTGTGATGAAAAACATTGTGTGCCACCGGCCGTACAAGATTTATGAACTCGTGTGGAGTAAAGCCCCCTCTTTCGGTTTGAGCTTTCTTTCACATTTGTTAAGAAAATGTTATTTACCGCTCTTAATACACAATGCACTATAATTATTTTATATTATATGAACTAGGTACTTGTTATACTTAATGCTACTAATGTCGTATAATGTTGTAAAAAAACATAGAAGGTAGGAGTTGAGCAACAAAAATATCGTATTTTAAGCGCACCAAAGAGCGAAGGCTAACCCAATTTTGAAATCAAGCAAAAGGCACGTCCTACTGGAGCGATACTCAACTTAATATAAGCAGTTCGCAAAATAACGAGTATTAAAGGAGACGCTTCGGTAACAATTTGTCTCAAAATGACGTCTTTGGTTTAGATTACGGGTGAACATTTGTAGCATTTAACAATAAAGGAAGAGTCAGACTTGTTTATTACTCCAAAATGAAACGGCTAGGTAAATTTAAGTAAATTATCCGGCTACGTATTCTTGAGATTTCTTAGCTACCTAACAGAAATAATAATATGTAGGTATAGGTAGTCTTATCTAAGAACTAAAAATGCGACTCGATCGCTTAGTAACTATAACGTAACATTTGTAGGCTACAGGCATAATACGTAAGTACCTACAAGACAAGGAAGAGACCTACCCGACCCCAGGGTAAAGAGACAGCAGTATTCGTAATTCGTTATCGTGAAACATAAAATGTATTTAGATCGTTAATAGATGGTACGATCTAACTTATAGATATGTTCATTTCATACATGTCATGTCTATCTTCTGCCCTGTCACTTTCATGAGTCAAATTGGGCCCCAGTTTCTAAATTGTCATTGCCTTCAACACAAATGCCGGAAGAACAAAAATGCTAAAAGAAAATAGAATACATTCGGGTGACAGTATCACAAATACGACAGCCGTCTTATTGTTACCAATAAACGTCAATCTGTAAACAAGCAGACGTTTCCACCCTCTCATAGTAAATAAGTGTATGTATCACGTAACTGCCATTCTGCCATTTTAGCCAGAACTCTAAAATGGAGAGAGCTGAATTCGTTTCGCGTTCATGGATATTTTGGTTAAAGAGACGAAAATAGATATGTAACCTACTTTTACTACTTATTCGACGAAATCACAGATGAAAAACTAGGGTTGTTTTGAAGAATATTATTGTTATTCAATTCTTAAAGCCGAAGATTACAATCATAATAGGTAAAAGAAAATGAGAAATAAATATGTAAATACCACATAGTCAAAGTCAAAGTCAAATAATTCATTATTCAAATTGGAATAGCAACAAACTCTTTTGAATCGTCTAGGTATTGAAACTACTTCCGGTTCGAACCCTACACCGCTGACCCAAGAAGAACCGGTAAGAAACTTGGCGGGAATTATTTTTTCAAACAATCATGGTACATCTTACAACTAACATGCATTAAAAAAAAACATAAAATTGATTTAAAATAAATTGAAATAGAATAATAATAAGAAGAGATGTAACCATACAACAATACTGTTACTTTAAAATTCCCATATTTTTAAGGCACTGGTCTCACCGCGAGCTACTAAGCTATGAACTATCGGCTATAAACACGAACAAAAGATACGCATTCTCGTGTAAAAAAGAGACACGGCGATACTCGCCCGGCGGTGATAGCTGATATCTGGGCGAGTATCGCCGTGTTTCTTTTATTTAAATGAGCGGTGAGACCAGTGCCTTAGGAAAATACCATATTTAACGGCTAGGCTTAGGACTTGACGTAGCATACCGTAGTTCTAAAATCCTTAGAACCGCCATATGTGAAATTTACGAAGAAACATACCTATCGTGTATGCTATCAAAAGCCCTAAGCTTTTCATTACATTTGATGTAAGATCACACTTTTTACTTTGATTTTGACATCGAAGATTTCTCATTGGGCGGGAGCGAGAATTTTATAACAACGGCGTGCCACGAAAAGTCCTAATGCTTTGATACCATCCCATTGACCTATAATTCTATAACTACGCAATACTTAACTATTAGATATAGGAAATGGGTAAGGGTAACATTGGGTATATAAATACGCAACCAAAATCAAGCTCTATTATAAGTCAAGCAATTTAGTTTAATATGACTGACCCAACATAACCGAAGAGTAAGTACATTCATTTGTGACACAACTATGGGACATTAATTAATTAAATTCAAAGCTAGGTCAGATTTAATGTATGTTGAGCATAATAATTCAAAGGGCCTTTGTTAGAGCTGCCATTTTGACATTTTACTTGGCAGAGAGCAATCAGTCACGCGGGTTTTGCTTTTCCGAGATCTTTGAAAATGTCGCCGTATAATTATCATTTCTATTCAAAAAAATGTCGTACTGTGCAAATATTTAATGAAAATAAATGTTTTTTCAGGATTTCTTGTTACCACGAATTTCATGATTTAGCATATTTAAAAATAGAAACTAGAGCTGCGATTACGTCTCTTGTTGAGTCATTACTGTATGTACACCAATGTTTATGAGCACCTGTAAAATGTTTATGATGGGTACTTATCATAAAGATTAACTAGGTAATATTATTAAATTCAACATGTTAAAATATTATATCATCAATGACCAATTTATATAAAAAAAAAATAATAAAAATAAATAAAAAAGTATCTAATTTCGATAATGATGGACAATTTAAGTGGTTGATACATTTACTCTAGTGTAATATTAACCGAAATGAATGCCATTAGTAGTGCCCCTAAGTAATTGTCAAATGAGCTGTTAGTACCATAAGTAATTGACATAAAATATTCAACATTTATTTAGTTGCAGTACAGTCAAGGTCAAATACACTAAGTATACAGGATGGCCAAAATAAAAGTTCACTCCCGCTGTCAGTGACGTTTTGGAAGCAGAATAAGCCGTTTAGGGGATTATTTTAGAAATAAGTTCAAGTATGTAGTAGTTCTAGGAGTACTAATACTTGGTAAGTGCGTATTTTCTAAATTATAAAAAAATGACCCTTCTGAAACTTCCTATGAGGTTTTTCCTAGGGAATTAATATGATTAGTCTAATATATTATTATCCGGTTCACAAATGGGAAGAGGAACGGACGTAAAATCCAGGACGATGCTTGGTTTAAGACACTTGCTAGGCGCGCCAAGCGTCATCAGCGTGGCACCGGTTCGCCACAGGCTCACTACTCATGCCAGAAATTGTGGTCGTGTTTGTCGCTCCCGTATTGGACTACACAGCCATGAAAAACGCTGGCACTGCTTGTATGGTCTATTATAATAGCCTTTCAAGGCCAATGTTGAATATTTTCCGAGAAATAGGTCCTTGTTATTTCAAACGGTAAAGCGGCGAGCTGTGATATTTCATGAATCGGCGTGTACCAAGGTATTTTTTGTGAGCTAATATCCTGACTTATTTACAAAAAAAAACATAAATAAAACTTAATCTTAATTAAACATGGAGTGCTTAATCTATTTTTTTTTTTTATTAAATCAATGTAGGTGTAGTTGGACTGGACTTTGAAACAAACGATTATGTTTGCCTATTAGGAATTAATATCGAGATGTATTCTTTAAATTCTCCTGTTGTTTTATTTATGAAACCCGATCGATAAAAAATGGGTGTATTTCTAATCGGCAGATAAAACACAATCAAACAAACGAAACGACGTCGAATGGTAAAAATAAATGGATAGTCTGCGGTCTAATTTTTCTTATAAAAGGCATGTCGGTTGAATAGGGATTCGAAATACAAGGAAAAGGGACATGCAACAAGTGCTGACAAAGACAGCGTTTGCCTTTATTACGCTGGCCCAGTTTATTAATGGCTTCTTCATTTCTATCTCAGTATATTTTCGTTAGTACCTAATTAAAAATGTTTAATATTTATAAATATGTTGAGGCATATATTATGTAGGCATGTGAATAAAAATAAAGTTTCAAATGCACTTAGGTAATGCACGACTGTAATATCCGTATATTTAGAACGAACACGCGATAAAAGTAGCGGTAAATCCGTACTTAAAACATGTGAGAAACAAAATAGCAAATTCACACCGGATCAAAAAAAATATAATATTAAACACATTGGTATGTTAGTCTCATCTGAATTTTTGCCGTAGTGAAAGTGTATAAAATATTCATACTTAAAACTCATAGAAAAGGGTTCCGCTACTCGTCAATATGCATGCACGCGTATGCATGTACGCGGACAATCTTATATTAATTACTCACGGGCCAGAATACATGTGCCGTTAAGACTATCTATCGGTAGTCACCGATGATCACTTACCTATATACAGGGTGGAAAGATAAGTCGGGCTCTGAAGGGAAACTACTTTAAAACCTTAAGTTGTCTCGTTTCACTGAAAGGAAACATTATTTTATTTTAAATACGAAACCGAACTGTATTCAGTTTTTATTCACTTTACTTGTCTCGCCCGGGAATTGAAACAGCTAAAAATCACTTTCTTTTACATTTTTCGATTGAGATAACGATAATGTTTAAATTCCGTCAACAATCATTATGTCTAACATTCGTCTGTGGAATAATTTTCCCTAAAATTGAACATTTAGAACAATAAGATATTTTTTCTATACATTTCTTTCGAAAAAATAATAATATCTTTAAATGCAGTAATCTTCCTTTTCAAAAATAATAGAATGTTTCCTTCGAGTAAAATGAGCACTTAAGGATTAAAGGTAGTTTCTCTCCAGGGCCCGACTTATCTTTTCACCCAGTATACATACTGGAAATCCCGACATGACTGGATCAAGCAATAGTTTTTTCGTAACTAAAGTCTACAATTATTATTATGAATGCAGTATGTTACTATCACGGGGATTTTATGAAAACGAGTAATAATATTGTAATATATGAAAATAGACAAACGGGTCTTAATCGCGTAAACTTACGTTTAATTATATCCTGACGTTTCGGGCATGACGTTACACCCGTGGTCGCAGGCAGACTGAAAGTGAAAGTTTGAATCAATATATGCATAGTCCACAAGTATTTAAATTAAATGTGCATTTTTTTTTCTTTGTCGATTTAACGCTTGTAAAACTTAGTAGTAAAATTTTAGGATTAAAACTAACGTGAGACTCAAACATATTAAAATATTGTCGAACCGGGTTACTCACGTATTTAAGTTGATGATTGCTCGACATGTTTCGACCCATTAAGAGAATTCTTGACATGGGTCGAAACATGTCGAGCAATCATCTACTTAGTAGTCAAATGCGTCAAATGGCTACAAACTGTCATTGTCAAGAGAAAATTGACGATTAACTTTTAGGTACATTGCTCTTCACTCATCTTACCTTAGAACGTTATAAAGTTTATAAATTTGAGTTTTTAATTTATTATTTAACGCCCAGGGCGTGGTCAAAAGCCTACATGATGGTAACACATGTATAGGTATTGGTACAAAGTTAATAAAAACCTGACACAATCAATGCTAGTATAAACTTAGTCACGTCAATTACTAAATAGGTAAGCACTCCAAAGTTGGCATTTCACATGAATACTTCACAACTAGCTCATAACTCGCTCAAAATCAACGGTGTGGCTTAACTTCTGAGGGGGATTTCCGGTCAACAACAATTTTCCGAGAGCTTGATTTTGCTGAAGTTTATGTTGGTTGATAAAGTAAAGATTTGATTTGATGGTTATGATTTGTGGACGTTTAGAATTAAATTACGGAATAAAATGTAACTTTTAAATTCATTGCATTATATATTTTTTTCAGAATAGATTATATTTTATATACGCGGCTTATTGCCTTTCATCCTTTCCGCCTAACAAAAAGTAACACTTCTTTACCCAACTCCTATCGGCATCACATATTATTAAAACATGTACAACTCATTTTTGGTGCGGAAATTATTGTCTGCAGATTAGCATCGGATGGTATGGGATTAAAAGAGGAGAGAGAAGAGGAGATATTAGTCACTACCCTTTGGAAAATCTTAATTTGTAGTATAAACCGTACTTCACTATTATTTCAACTGAATTAATTTGATTACTAGTGATTTCGATTGCTTATCCCACAGTTTGACTTAGTACATTTAATTTTCAGTATGTCGTCGGGTTAAAGGCAGAACCAACTATTTCCTTGAAGTTGGTTTTGACAAATCGTATTTTATGTCAGTGGCATAGAACACTATTTGCCAAGAGATGTTTTACCGAAATAGTTGGTTCTGCCTTTAAACCGGCGATGTATGGTCAGGTGGTTTTCAGATCTTCCTAAGCACGAGAATTAGGGTTTCTTCAGAAAGCTTTGTGTCGACGGTATAAGAGTGAAAAAGATGTCGACCGGGACGTATCTGCTCAGCCGACTCGGCAATGGGTTTTAAGCTCTTATGCCGTCGATATAAAACTATTTTCAACCGGCATAAGTCTTTTCTGCATCGATTGATTCAGGGAGACCCCTATACCTTTAGGATATTTTTATTTCTCTCTACATCCAAAACACTGTAATATTGATAGTAAACTTGCACAATGTATTTTTCCCCTCACTAGCTCGTAAAGCGCTCGTTTATCCTTCAATACGAACGTGTAAAAACGCATATTATTCACTTGTGTCGCAAAGTAATGACCTTGAAGCGTAGCGCAAAGTAGCATTCGTTGAACAAATAAAAAATCGTAAAATGCTCATGGAAATCGTTCCATATTAATGATAATTAAATAATTTGTTTGAGAATTTAGTGTAAAATACAATCCTTTATATAATGTGATGATTTTAACACATAAATCCTAAAATTCCATAAGTAACAATTGTTTTAGTAAATGATGATAAGATGACTAGATGCAATCACAAAACGCAGAAAATGCCAACGTCAACATTGTCAATGTATATTATAGGTTATAATCTTTTCCCCTCACTAGCTCGTAAAGCGCTCGTTTATCGTTTGATACGAGCGGGTAAAAACGCTTTTTATACACTTGTGAATAAAGTAATTTGACATTGCTCTAATTCCTATAGCCCCCTACTGCCTAGTATAAGTGGATCTGTATGACCGTAGTAAACATGCGCAATCGGAGCTCACATGTTAAATTGGTCTTGTCATGGGTGACTTTGTAAGCCATTGGCTATATTTAATTTCCAGAAGTAACTCTATTCTACGATACGTTTCGACATTGAGTTTTAAATGGTTTCTTTAAGTTAATTTACATTTGGATGAGATTTGTAATCATATTTCCTCGCGATAGTGAGGGGAAAAAAGTTGTATTACACTTGGCGGCAAAGTTTGTTCAACTCTCGTGCCTTGAGACCTTCGCACTGCTCAAGATTCCAGTTTTTGAACCACTCGCTACGCTCGTGGCTCAATTTTGGAATCTTTCGCTAGCTCAGGTCTCAATATTGGCACGACAGTTAAACAACAGCTTTGCCCCCTTGTATAATAAATAACTATTATTTACCGACTCAAACACGCATAAAAATAGTAAACTAAACAAATTTCAGAGTGTTCTGTTATAATTTTGTAAAAATAATGAATGAGAATGATTTAATAATGCATTGGCGTTGGTGTGCAACTACAGGAATGTATTAAAATCGTGCCGTGTTTACTTTTTCGTGCTAAGTTTACTGCGACAAAATCTTGCATTAAATACATGATGCATTTGGAAAATTATTATCACTAACCTGATGATGATTGTAATGTGAACAAATAATTACTATTTTTGAGTTTCCTCGTTATAGTGAGGGGAAAAGTTTTGTGTTACACACGGGTGCAAATGTATTTTACTTCTCGTATGTTAAAACACTCGCTGCGCTCAGGATTCTATTTTAGAACCACTCGCTTCCTTCGCTTGTGGTTCAACTATAGGTAGAGTCCTTTCGCTTGCTTGTGTTTCAATTTCATACTCGCGGGTAAAATACAACTTCGCACCCTTGTATAACAAATAACTATTTCTCATCAGTAATCGAGTTCTGAGAGGATGTGAAAAGTATCGTTTAACTACAGTATCGTTTATATTCAATGGTTTTTTGTGTGACGTACAGTCAACCAAATTATTTACCTTACACATCTCCATACAATATGCATGCAAAAGAGTAAGGCGAATAACTTGGTTAACCGTACAATAATAAGAAGCAGGTAAACTAAGAATTTCATTAGTTATCTAATATGGGAAACAAATTCACATTGAAAATTCTGTTTCCTCCGACACATATGCGCATCTCATTTCGTCGATGCAGATAGGAAAGTAATTGGTCGAGCGAGCGCAACGGATATTTGTTTTCACATACGTCACCATGAAAAGCCGGAAAATCACTGAAACATGTCGTCATCATTCTGTCCTTTTTACTCCACTGTAACTGCATTTCTCACGAAAAGGGACAGAGTAAACTTACACTATTATTTTCGGTGTGCTAAATAAGTATGCCTACGCCTATCCTGCCATCACATATATGTTCTAAAAGTAATAAAAAGTGTTTGAAATACGTTTCAGTACATAAAGCATCACGTGTTGTAAATATACTTACATATATGTTTAGTAGGTCTGTGTATCTGTTATCATTGCTTCATATTAAATCTAGTATGGAATGAACTTGAATAAAAATAAAAAATAGGTTTACCTATTCCGAAAATGCAAGAAGAGGAGGGTAAAATGGGTTAGAAGTAGATATGCGCTATCAATGACAACTATTAACACGCGACCTCCAACCCCCACGAGGCCGAATCTCGTTCGAACATATCAAAAAATTAAATACTGTACTAGACCACAGAAATTTTGATGTATAAAAATTGATCATGATGTAAGTAAAAGCTATACAACAAGTGAACAATAATCACGGCTTAATATTTTCACGGAGCAATGAAACCTTGTCAATGTTTCCTTCAGGTTTTCCTCAATTACAGGTAAATGTTCTAAAAAGATTCAAAGATTTTTATTTGTTCAACATAGGTAAGGAAGGTGAAATGTTCTATTTAATGACTTAGGATTGTGCAGTTTAGTTTTAAAATGTTAATTGTTCTTATATTAAAGTGTCTTACTTAAGGCAAAACATGTTTGTTCTACTAAATTTTACTTTAACTATGCTAGCATCATTGGTACCATGCCGCGGGGGCAGTTTATAGATTTAGTTTAGTTGTATATTTTTATTTATAATGTAGTTTTATAAAATAATAGTTTCAATCTTGTATATTTTGTCGAATAAATTTTATAATACTTTAACTATAACACAATTGTTCTTCCTATGGAAAGATTCCCATCTCTTCAATTGCTTTTTTTATACCTACACAATTACGTATTCTACCATAAATATTAATTAAATTTCACACGCAAAGCCTTATCCGGGATATCCTGTTGAATTTCACTAGCCGAAGCTTTAATAAGCCCAAATAAATTCAAACATTTTATAATATATGTGTCCCGAAATAACTCGTGTAGGTGGATCCGAAGAAGGTGTAAATGCCAAATTGGTGTATTAGTATGTAACCTGTAATAAACCTGTGGTGTATTACACACAATGTTATATTCACACAATTTCACCGACACGGCTTTTGTATTGCCAGCTTTCGACATTCATCGTTTCAGACATACAACTGTCTAAGCTCTAGCAATCTTCACATATCCACTCACAGCCTACGTTCATAATTAGACCCCGTTTATGTTGTTGCACTGACATATTTTTTCGTAGGGATATGACGTTTTTATCGACGTTTTTGCTATCGGTTTCTTATGATATACAATAATGTGTTCGATGCAGTCAATGAAAAATCCTTACAATCTCTAAATGTCAGTGCTACAAGCTAACGGGGTCTACTTATAATGAAGGCATTGGAATATGGCATATACATTAGGGGACGGTAAATACTCTTACATATTATTAGTATGACAACGGGGTATTTACTAAGCAAACTCGATGTTACGAGTTGCCGGTATTTCCGTAATTAAACAACAATGCAATACTTACTCTGATTGAAGTTTTAGAATTATAACATAACTAAAGTGAGACTAAATACGTAATAACATAAATTATCGAACCGGGTTACTCAGGTAACTTTAATAGATGATTGCTCAACATGTTTTGATGACATTAACAATAGATACACGCCGGGCTTTGACCGAGGGTGCTCTGGAAGAAGACTCCCTTAATAGGTTGAAACATGTCGAACAATCATCGACTTAAATTAAAAAGTTAAAATTATCCATAACATAATTCTTTCATATCAGAAGGGCAACCACCAACACTACGTATAATAAACCTATACTTCTAATAGGCACATAAGCTCCATCAATCTGTGCGTTGTACACTTAATACGTATCTCCTTTATTCGTTTGTACATCATGTAAACACAATTGAAATAATTAAATTGCAATGGCAGCAAGAAGAAAAATTTTACCGAAGGGGCAAGGAAAAATTTCGTCCATATTTGACGCAATTTCTTACACTACGATCACGCATACAAAAAAAGTACAAGCACAAAACAAATTATAAGCATGGAGCGTATGTTGGTGCTAAAGAAAAGATAAGAATGTATATTTACAATTTGCTACAATCAGACCGAGAAGAAAAAAGGCGCGGTGACTTGGGCATATTCTATAAGGGATATCGGATGTTGGCCAAATACAAATGTTAGGGTCGACTGGAAAAAAAGATTAGAAAGCCTTTGATCCGTAGGTACCTAACGGGACACTATAGTATGTTTATCACAATCACAACTGTCACAAGGGAGCAAAAATATATTTTTAATCTGCTATAGCGTACATTAAAGTGCAATAGTGTGGGTATGTTGAATAATGGAAAATATTTTTTCAGCACACTATGGGTAGGTAACTAAAAAGCATATTCTTTAGTCCAGAGCAACTGAATACTGACTTTCTACTTACTGTGGTAAAATGATGAGGAATACTTAAAAATAACAATAGTACGCACGAACCCTGTAAAGTCTTCGAAACGTCAGGTTGTAGTTAAATTTAATTAATATACGCGATATTTAATTTCATTACATAGTTTTGTTTCATGAGTTTTCATCGCGGTAACAGTAGAAAATATTATGACAATAGTAAAAATTTTGAAATTATTTTAAAATATATAATTTTTTGGACTCTGTAGTTGATTTCTGGATGAGCTGGGATTAGCTAGTATATATTTAGGATGATAATAATGACATGGAGAGACTTGGAATCCTATGCTAGTTTGTGTTAATAAAGATTAAATTTGTATTATAGTTTCCGACGAAAAGCAATGGCCGAGAATTACTCACTATATCTCCACTAGGTACACATTAGGGTGAATAGGGTGACAACGCAGCATTGCTGCGGTGCCATCAAGGTCTGATAATACAGACCTCAATGTAGCCACAGGAACTGTAATGAAACGAAATGAGCTTGTAAAATTAAGTCCCTCCTTATAGAAGGTGTTTTGTCTTTTGGGTGATGCACGTTATAGGATTCTGATAATACATATTTCTACTGGTATATGTATAATATTGATTTTTATTTACCTTTATGTTCGAATGCGAAAGGTTTAAATTATAAATATGTTCAAAGGGCAGGTATACAGATATGGTTATGTAATTGAATTAGGATGATTATAACCTTTTAGTCAATTACTAGTGTTTCACTTTAAGGTGGTTCGATCACTATAATTTTATCAATTACAGTATGCTTATCCACCTACTTTACTTTCCGACCATCAATTGCACTAAATGAATAAAAATAGTTAAGTTTCATACGGAACTTGCGTTAAAAACAATATTTTCATGATTATAAGGTAAAGGCACCGATTAATAACGGCGTATGCGAATTCGACGCCTATTAAAGGCTTTATTTTTAGTTGGGAAATTGTACCAAAACCAACAAGCTTATCAAAGTACTGATCACGATGATATGCAATTTAGTTGACTTTTGGGTTAGAAGGTGGTAGTGAAATATACCTATCCCTCAAAAATTTGATTTTTAAGCAAGATCAGCTTTGCTCCAAACTGCTTGCATTTTATTTAAGGATTTGTGAAACTTTGGTGATATTTAACCAAAGTCTGCGATTCGAATATGATTCTTCATTGTTTATTTTATGACTCTGAATTATAATTAGATTTAATATGTTATTTTGAGTTTATATTACTTTAACATTACAAAATGAAATTTGAAATATGCATGAAATCAAAAATATTACTTGTTCGTATGGCCGTTAATAGGACCCTCATCGCCGGTATAAGGGTTTCAGGCTGTGCTGTAAGCTGTGAATGAACAAAGTCGCCCAAAATAACACAAAAAAATAGATATTGAATAAATGCACTTTGAAATAAATAAAATATACTTCGGTACCTATTCAAAATATCCACAAACGCTTAAAATTTGGCTGTTTTTGAAAAACTTCCTTAACCATGCCCTTAATAGGTGCCATTACCTTATGCTTTTTTTGTTTGTTTTATGTATATGTCGAAGGCGGATTGTATAATCCGCCGTATTACAATACGCCTAGCCGGATTACAAAACAGCCCTGTTTTGTAATACGGCTGATTGACGACTAGCCGGATTGAATACGGCTGAATGAAAATCAGGCGGATTGTGTTCGACACCAAACGTTATTCAATGCGGCTAGCCATATTGTAATACGGCGAGTCATGAGCCGCCGCTTTGTCAGTTTTTGGTTCCCATTTCTGACACTCGCGGCGTTGCCTGTCATAACAACAAAAATGGCGTCGTTTGCCGGGAGTGTTGTTGTGAATTTACAACGTCAATGGTGGAATAAACGACGAAAAAGTGTTAAATATGTGCGAAAACAGTGAATTTAAGAAAAACTTTGATGAACAACTAAGTAACTTCAATAATTCTCAAAGCGGAATGTTACTAAAACCCTGGACCAAAGAGAGAGTTTTTGAGGTTATAGATCACATAAAATCCGCCAAAGTAGCCATGAATGACGGTGTTCGGCGGAATGCTACCCAATATTACTGGTATAATAAATACGCGGTGAATTTGATTTAATCTTTAAAAAAAGTAAACCAGAAGACCCTACAAGTATTAACAGACGTTCGAATTTGGTCCTCTCCGCACCGACTCTCTGTCTTTTAAATAACATTTTGCCCATTCTTTTCTTTGTTTATTAATTGGTGTTGTAGCGACAATGGTTGCCAAACCTAACGCGATTTTAGCTTTTTTGGATAAAATCGGAGGCATATCGACATGATCACTGTCTAGTAGCACGAAAAGCACTGGACCGTTTTTGAACGGTGCGATGGTGTGGCGAGTCGAGCGCACGTACGGAGCACGGAGCGGACCAAGTTCGCGGTGCGGAGTGGACCATATTCGAACGTCTATTACTACTGTTCGAGTAATACCCACGGAACAGTATTTCGATACTTTGATGGAAATTCACAAGGTGAGCACGGTGGGCGTGATAAAATGCAATATGCTATATTAATAAATATGATTAATCATATTTATTAATATAGCATGTTTTTTGATGGCTGTATCTTGTGAATTGTAATTTAAAAATAACTGATACCTACCATAAATAAGTACCTAATGTTGGTTACTTAACAATTAAGAAGATTATCTTTGTTCGATTTCTTCTTTATAAGTAAAAATGTTGCAATTTCCACATTGTTTTATTTTGTAAGTATGGTCAGATGGTCACCCTACAATGGGAATAGTTTTTCAATACGGCTAAACGTGGGCCGCCATATTGAAGAACGTATCGGAATGACAATCCGGCTAATCGTCAATCCGCCGTATTACAAAACAGGGCTGTTTTGTAATCCGGCTAGTCGTATTGTAATACGGCGGATTATACAATCCGCCTGCGACTTATATACTAATAGTGTGTAATGACAAAATATAACTTATTGTAGCTGCTTGTTACAACAACGACCTTAAATAAATTCAAATCAAACTATTTTCCATAGCACATTTATCGTAGCTTGAAATGTGCTTACCTTGGTTTGATTTTTGCGATAGGCTCTATGTCTGTGTAAAATAAGAGTGATGACATGTAACAAAACCTACATGAAGCAAGTGAGGGGCTATAAGGTTAAATACCCTAAAACCACCCAACTATAGTCCAATACTGCAACTATGGTCCACAATTTCAGTTCCTAGTATTATCAATACCAATATTCTTTTTGGCTTTATCCAAGTTTTTTTTTATTATTAATGAGGATTTTTTGCCTACGAATAGCACGATTAATATAACAATCACACCTAATGGAAGATATTCGATTAAGTTTTGGACAATTGTTGGGAGCGGTTGGACTATAGTTAGGAGGTTTTACGGTACAGCGCATTTTCAGAAAATGCACCGTACCTACTTAAAGCATGTTTTCACGGTGTTTGTAGGTGGAACCCTAGGGGGATGCGGGCGACGGGGCAGTCCGCCGCCAGACGCCGGCCGGCGCACACTGCTGCAGCCCGCGCCGCCCGCGCCCCGAACTTCGCGAAGTGACACCGGCATGTATCGGATTATGCAAGTGTAGATATAACACCAAGGTAATTTATTGTGGGTAAAATGACGTTGTGATTTTATTAGGTGTAGATTTTTTTGTTGGATTTCAAATGTCACAATATTGGTTATTAGGTACCCAATTATCTATGCCTAACACTAGAGGGAAATATATTTTAGATAGTGGAAGCCTTTACTTATAGTTTATTTTTTTAATCAATAAGAGTATGATAGCAAAAAATTGGTCAAGTATTAGTGGGGTACAGATCGAGGGTTTTTCAACATTTTTTTTCTTTATCAGTGTTATACCTACTAGCAATAGACATAACACAGCCTATATATAACACAACTGTCTACTCATGGTATGGGATTTAAAATACCAAACAACCATAGTTTTATAAATGAAATTTAGGTACCTGGAAGAAGGACCTTTTGAATTTTGAATTTTATTTAATTTGTAGCATTTGTTATTTACTTATAATATAAATAGGTACATAAAAGCAGTAAAAAGTTTGTACCCACTAAATTCCTAATGTTCATTCATAGAACAGGCTTCATTTGTAACCCTTACTACACTACCCTAGTCGACAGGATAGTATGATTAATGCTCTATGTCTAGGTCAATCAGTTCTGTAACTATTTTAAATTTCAGCTGTTACGTCACCCAATATCTGATTAACTGGCTGTGATAGACATACACTTAAGTGATTATATAAATGTTCAGTGAACCAAGTTCTATTTAGATCACTTACAATATTAGGTACTAGTTTGATAGATATTAAAACATGTTTAAATAGTTATATTAGGTTAACATTGTAGAAACAGATTCCAAACTTAAGATTTTTGAAAACTTATGACTACAGAATTGATCTTTTATGATTTTCACTACATACCTTTTCGATTCTTAAATAGGTTCTTGCATAATACATATAACTCGCAGCTTATTCATTATTTTAATATCTAAGTTTGAATATACGCTACACAGGTATACAATAAAACAGAACGTGGCTCTACGTAACAAGACATATTTATGATATTATGGAATTTTTTATCCTAGACATCATTTTCTTAAGTGGCATAATGGAGCGTGGAAGTTTTTATGGGAGTGCCATTAATAAATAAGGCTCATGCGAACTGAGATCGTCCTCCTAAATACTCTAAATAGATTACATACATAGTTGTAAATTATTCAGACATTGACTATTTAGGGTCTCCAAAATTAGGCGTCGAATTATGCTCAAATATTTGAACCGACCAAGTTAACTTAACGACCGTACTTAACAGATATAACAGATGAAATATCTCAACGATCAGATATTGTACAAAACTCGTACAAGATTAAATACAGTAAAACTGTATGCTAACAAAGTTTATGCGAATTGAGATCGTCTTGATAGTTTATACCTATAGTTGTAAATTACCTGGATATCACTAATTTTGGGTCTTGAATATCATCAATTGTCGAATCTACCAAGTTGACATACAGAACACACTGGTTAATAACTACATAATTTCCTAGCCTGCCACAGTCAACTGCTGGGCGTATACGCCCCTATAGGCAAAATGGCAACACTGATGACCATATGGTGCATTATCTTTATCTTTATCTTTATGGTGCATTATCTATGGTCATCAGTGTTGCCAATGACCAAATAAAAAATATGTTCGTTCCAATTTTTTAAAGAGATCAATAATAGTGTCCGTTCCACAACGCGTCCGTTTCATTGCGTATTCCCCCTACGTGACGCACGGGCGTAAGTGCACATAATATATGTAAACACCATGATAAGCGGGTTGGCGACCGCAGTAGTGTGGCCCCTATGATGATGCTGCTACCCGTCATCAATATCTTATAAACAAATATTCATTCACACTTAAATCGTTTAGTATTGGCTTACGATATTTATCCATGAGAAGATTTCGGGTAGTGGCTATTGTATTCTTATTGCCGTCACCACGCAACAAAACATTTATTACTATGTACATAATTATATAAGTGATGGAAGTGATATCTCCGCGCTCAGAAAAGGTCAGCGACACATTACCGGCTCTCCAGTCACTCCAGCCAGGGGGGAATATGACCACTTATAATCATTACACAGGTCGTTTCGGGGGCCTTTTGTTAAAAGATTGCCCGTGAGGAAACATTATGGTAAAATGAAAGAAAAAATATCTATTTTGTTCCCATTTCATCATGCCGCTGTAAAGGTCTTGTGGAATAATTTATTTCAGGGCAGGTTATAACGGAATTAAGAGACGTGGCATAAAATTTGCAGGACGTTTGTTGTACTGAACACGCAAATGTTGGATTGTCATGTCATGACGTAAGGCAACGTAAATCCACTTATAAGCCCGCTTGAATGTGTTTAATTAATTCAATTATATATTGTTACGTAACGAAATGTAGCTCGCGTCAAGGATGTATAAATACAAACGAAAAATATAACCAGCACACATCGTACTTTATTTAAGTAAATATTGAGAACTTTTATGAAACCAAAAAATAAATGAAAACAGAGTAATAAAACGTAGTCCTAGTTAAATTACTTAGTCTCTTAGAGGACAGAATGGGGGCAGAATCAACAGGACTATGAAGTAGATAACGAGGCTTGAATTGTAATAAAATGCAAATTTTACCCCTTAGTTTTCTTTATGTCATACTTAAGCAAAAGCTTTCCGTCTGATTGTAAGCAGTTATCTACCATAGCCCGGGGATACCTTAAACTCCAAAGATTTTTATTTGGCGTTATGTTTATACGTTTTCTTAGAGTAATAACTTCCAAAGAATTCTCCGAATGAATAGTATATTACATAAGCAATAATATGCATCTCATACTGATACGTAACAGCACTCATATTATATCTATTGTATTATAGGCATATTGGTAATTCCTTTTGTGGAGAGCCGTAGGTAGTGACCTCGCTGAAAGACTAATTTTTTTCTTACATTTCTTTCTACTAGTTTATCATCTGCTATATTGATCATGGGTCCTAAAGAAACCATGAAACATAATACATACATGACCTATTGGAATTCTTATTTATGTATACCAGGTGTCCGAAAATTACCTATGACATGAAGTACTTTCTGTTCATGTCCCATAATTTAAATGTCCGTTAAATATTGTAGATATAGGATATTTCGCTGAAATAAGACTTTATATTATTTTGAAAATTAAATAAAATGCATTAAAAAAAATAACCAAAAAATCTAGCTTAATTTCAAGGCATCTAACCTACTTTAATACGATTTTTTTTTATCATTTTATGATGTCATTCGAAAGATTGACCAAAAATAGCAATTTTTCTTAAGACACATAGTATCTAAAACTAAAAAAAATAACAAAAACAAAAAATTATAGTTTGTTCGATTTCCAGGTGAAGCAAGTAATGTTTTGAAAAACTTTGAATGCAGTTTTATTTGCCTTTAAAAATAACATAAAGTCTTCTGAAAGTAAATATTTTGATTTGTGCTTTTATTTTTTCCCCAGTAGTCACACTACTTAATACGGACGTTGGTGATCTTTGGTCGTTTTTTCTTTGGTATGTGACATCCAATATTTATAATAAAGTCTGCTTTCAGGAAAATGTACTTTTCCTTCAAGCCACATAGTCATGGAACTCCCTGTATACATATATAAATATCTATAGTGTATTAATAAAGTAACCTAATATAAACAAATATAAAATTGACGTAGCAACTAGATATGAAAACTGTTGAAATAAATATTCTGATTCAAAATAGAAGCTTTATTGGAACAATTAAATCGCATTATTGCGACTATGTACTGAAAATGTAAAAGCTAATTGGAGTAAAAGAAGATGATTGCATTTGAATGCTCGTGCTTGCCTCGTTGATCATTTAGAACGCTATTAACATGAATACATTTTATTTATCCAATTAAGTTCGACTGGAATCCAACAATGGAATAATTTAATTTTTAGTACAGATGATGCCTTTTTTACGTGCTAGTGCGAGAATCGGCTCATTTTACGTCAGGTCCAAAACTTTGGAGGACCATCTGTACTAAAAAACGTCGTACGAGACGCGTGCAAAAAGGAAATTCATAACTCGTGTCGATTTCAAACACTCCCTTCGGTCGTGTTTTAAAACATCGCCACTCGTTTCGAATTTCATGTTTTTCGCACTTGTGTCGTAATGTACTATTTCAGTATTTACAGATGCTATTTTTTCGCTAACTAGTGCGAGAAGTGGTTCCCTTCATATTAGTTCAAAAACTTCGGAGTGCCACCTGTCCTGAGAAACGTCGTACATTTCGCGTCTCCAATCTACTATTTCACGTAGATTGTACAGCAAGGGCATAAAGTGACCCATTTTTAACTGAGGCCATTTTTTGGTCTGAGTGAAGCAAAGAGAAAAATAGTAGACGAGGGTAAAAATGGACATTTATGCCCATTGCCCATGTTCTACAATCTGCTTTACACTTCGTTTGCGAGGAAAGTAAAACACAAACACATATTCACTGCAATTTACACAACGGAGTTGTCATAAAGCGAAAGAAGGAAAAATATAACACCAATACCCGCCAACTCATTTTTTGATAATTTTTTTTAATTTTCAACCTGTGATTAGAGTTTCAGTTGCTCGGTTTTCTGCCAAGTCAAACATGTCGGAGTATTTTTGAACGACAATCGATATCTATTTTATGTGATTTACTAAATTTAACGACAGAAAATAAATAATTTTAATATTGTACTTAATAAAAATAAAATAATGTAACAAGTTTTGTTAGCTACACTATTTTATTGCTCAATAAAATTGTGCAATGTTTTAACTATTTGGTTGTTGGGACCGATTACTTTAGCCTTAAAAAAAATTACTTTTATGCTCTACGTAGACCATAATAATCACCAAATTAAAAATTTAAAAAACCGACTTCAACCGGTTTCTCCAAGATTCCCGATTTGTTTTCATCATTGGTTTCCTCAAATCCTACTTTCTGAATGCAAATTCTTGTAAATGAATGAAAATTACCGAAAGCGCCATACATGTACCTATAACATTTGAAGAGATCCCTCGATTTCTCCAGGATCCCATCATCAGACCCCAACTTGGTGCCAATGGGACCATCTCGGGGTAATACACGTTCGATCACAAAAAGAAATTTTAGAATCGGTTCACTATTCTCGGAGATATCAGGTAACATACATACAACAAAAAAAAAAAAAATTCAGTCGAATTGAGAACCTCCTCCTTTTTTTGAAGTCGGTTAAAAAGCGATTTTATGTCGTCTACGCACGACATAAAGGTGCACATTTTGAGCATGAGAAGTGAAAAATATAATATCTAGATTTTATATTCCACATCGTACTTTATATATTATGTATTATTGTTTACAATCATTAAGATGATACGATATCACAGTTTTCCATCGTTTTTATGATTTGTTGAAACAATTACATTGAAAAGCATCAAAATGGCCCATAATTTTGCGGACATTAAAATATAAGCACGAATATTTATGCCGAACTGTGTTGTTTTAATATTAATAACGGCGTGGGAGTAAGACAATGGAACTGACAGGCTGTGTAGATATTTATCCATTGAGCTCTTGACTTGGTTCCCAAGGGTTGTGGGTGATAGCGTTAATAACGCTCCACGGAGCTTGTCCTGTAATAGGTTAATACTATAATGAAATTTGAACGTATTGATGTACTGGAATAGTTTTGCTTCAGTCGTAAGGTGGAAGTACTAATAACTCGACGCTGTACCAATACTCGTCATCATAGCTTGAGTTGCCATCTAGAAGATAAAATCAACTATTACGGCATTTAAACGATGATAAATGTATGTAACTACCTTTAATGCTTCCTATCCTTTGAAATAATTTGCTTGTATCTAAATTATTTGTATAATTTTAAGACAGCTGACATTTTATTAGGACTGAGTGTTAATATTTTCAATGTCCCAATATGTGACTTTCAAACTTGTACTGAGGTGTCATCTATTCTATACTTACTTGTACAATGGAGGTGACTAAGAAGATTTGTAATTTTGAGAAATTTTGATATTGTGACCCTATAAGTAAATAAATACTATTTAATATTATTTACAAACTCCTCTCTCAAAACACATGACAATACTTTATGTATATTTATAAATGAGCAAAATATCGTGATTCTAATTCATATTCTCTGTTAACATGTTACGTATTGGTACTTCTACTATACACGGTGTTACGCGAGCATTGCGAAAGATTTTAACTATGCATTCTAGACATCAAAATAAACAAAAAATATTATGAGACCTAATGTCAATTCCACCAAAAAAAACATTTTTCTTTTATTTTAGTAGTACGGTCAAATCGTACATAATTTTACCCTAAACTCGCAAATCAAGTAGTATCGCTGCATTTTTGGTATGTTGTTTAGACACCATAGGACAGTATAAAACCATATTTTGCAAGCAAAAAAAAGTTGTGCTAGCTGGGTAGTACGTGAAAAACTGCGAAATTTACGGCCATTTTTTAGTTTCTGATTTTTATTTAAAAAACCTTACGTTTTTTGATATCATATGTAATAAACGTTTAAAGACTAATAAATTTCCAACAAGTTGAGCTAACATGCATTACCGTAGGTCTTATAGTTTCAGAGATTCGAGACTTTAAAAATACCCCTTTTTGTAAACTAGATAAAATTTTGTGTTTTGCTAACGTTTTCGACTTAATATCGCCTCACCTAATTATGCTACGAAAAATATGCAATAATGACCTTATAGCGCACTTAATATTCTTTAATTTAAGGGTAAAATTAGGTCAGTGAACTTTGTAGTTGAAAGTGTAAACCCGAAATTCCAAAGGCAGGAGGCCCGCTATCTAAGTTTTTCATACAAATCACAAGTCGAGTTGCAAAGCTGCAATTTTGGTATATTATAAAGGCCTTAGAGATATATACGAAAATGCATATTAAAAGAAAAACAAAAAAATAATTTGGGCATAGGACGTAAAAAATGGAAAAAATTCGAACTTTTTTTAGTTTTTGACGTTTAACTAAAAATCTATTATCTTTTTGATACTGATTGCTATAAAACTAAGAAAGAACATTAAATTTGAAAGGATTTGAGCTACGTTGCATCACCGTAAGTTATATATATTTTGAGATACGACATTTCATAAAGTGCCCTTTTATCAAAACATAAACAAATTTTAGGTTACGTTAAAGCTATTCACTAAATATTGGCAAAACGTTAGCGCTAAGAAAAAAAAGTAACTGTAGATAATAACTACATTAAATTTGGAACAAATTGAGCCGATAACAATTACTGTAAGTCTTATAGTTGGGGGTACACGAGGCTTCAAAACATGCATTTATTTTCTTAACTTAATGAAGGGCACATTTTGAAATGTCGTATCTCTAAATCTATATAATTTAGGGTAATGCAAGGTAGCTCAAATCCTTTCAAATTTAATATTCTTTCATAGTTTTATAGCAATTAGTATCAAAAAGATAATAGTTTTTTAATTAAACGTCAAAAAGTAAAAGAAGTCCAATATTTTTTCAGTTTTTTTGTCCTATGCCGAAATTCCTTTTTTGTTTTTCTTGTAATATGCATTTTTGTACGTCCTTATAGGGCCTATATAATATACTAAAATTGCAGCTTTGCAACACGACTTGCGATTTGTATGAAAAACTTAGATAGCGGACCTACTGCCTTTTGAATTACGCGTTTTTATTTTCAATTACAAAGCTTGCTGACATGATATTACCCTTTAACGAAAGAATATTAAGTGCGCTATAAGGTCATTATTGCATGTTTTTCGTAGCATAATTAGGTGAGGCGATATTAAGCCGAAAACGTTAGCAAAACTCAAAATAACGCTAGTTTACAAAAATGAGTACTTTTAAGAAGTCGCAAATCTCTGAAACTATAAGACCTACGGTAATGCATGTTATCTAATCTTGTTACAAATTCATTCATTTTTAAACGTTACCTGATACATATTGTCAAAAAACGTAAGGCTTTTTTTATAAAAATCAGAAACTAAAAATAGACAGTGAATTTCACAGTTTTTCACGTATAACGCAGCTAGCACAACTTTGTTTTGCTTGCAAAATATGGTTTTATACTGCCCTATGTGGTCTAAATAACATACCAAAAATGCAGCTTTACTACATGTTTTGCGAGTTTAATGTACGATTTGACCGTACTATAGGCCGATTTGAATACTTTTAACATTTCCAGTACTTTTTATCATATCAACAATTTGTTTAAATTATTTATTTCAATTGTTTTTTTTAGGTAGAGGTTATTTCGTCAAGTCTATTCGTATTTTTTGATTGGCAAAAGGTGTGGTAATATTAGAACACATTGTCGTAGCAATCCAAAAGAAGTTAAATGACGAGTTACGTCGAGAAACTTATTTCGAAAAAAGGTTGATTATCTCTGAAACCAAGCCGAATCCAGGAAATTTTATGTAACATTAAAGACTCTAAATATGGTCAGGAATCCAGCATTAAAATCTTTCGGAATGCTGACGTAACACAGTGTATCTGCTTTTGCAAAAATTAAACCGCAAAGATCGCGAGTAACGTGACCAATATTAGTAATCTTAAACTGCATGTACTCCGCATATATTGCATGCACCGTATTTTGTTTTTTGCATGTAGTGCATATATCCAGGTTAAGAAATATAGTGCATATACGCGGTAACCGAAGAGGATATTTACATAATTTAAATTTGTGTATATACTGCTATCTTGTTCAGAGTATGTAACTAAATTTCTAATCTAAAGTGGTCACCGTAATGTAAAACATAAAGCACCGAAGCTTATTCTCATCACGAGTATTATGTTATAATATAAAATATATTATTATGAGATATTTAAATAATATATATTATACTTATTATAGAGTTTGAAATAGTATTTATCTTTGGGCAGTTTATTTATCAAATAAAGTAAAGGCTTCATTTAAACTTAACGATACAAATATTCGTATTCCATGTTGATTGTCCTACAACGTCTCATTTTTAATCCTAATCTTATAAAATTTGTGAGACAAATTATTTCACATAGTCTTGATTATCCGATTTCAAAACATTTTCCATACTGGTATGTAAATTTGGGGCGGAAAGTATAAGAAATTATATATTTCTGGTATTAAAAAAATCAGTTCTAACACTCTAAGACAGTTCAAGTTACATGAATATTATATTTAAATATAACTTTAGAGTCTATTAAGACCCTCGTAAACCCTTATTTTACTATTGGGCCTGGTCTTGTTGAATCAGTAGTAGGAACAATGTATATTACGCATATAGATTAACTTATCTGTGTAATGCAAATTAAGCCTTTATTACGTGTTACAACTAGGTACATAACTTTTATAATTTATTTATATACAAATATGTACATTTAAATTGTGTCATGTATTGCAAGATTGTCCTATGATATTTATTATTTAGATATATTTATTTATATTAGTAAAATTAGATTGTAACTTGCGTTACAATCTGCCGTGGATTTAGCATTGGTAGAATATGACAAAAATTAAGAAATAAAAGATTCTCAACATTTTTGGACTGCGATAAAGTTTAAATTACATTTCACAAAATTTTGTTATTATTATCCTTGATCGCTCATAACAAAAAAACTTTTGCCATTTTAAGAAACCTAAAAATACACTGCCATCTTTATTTAAGTTTGTAACAGTAACATTCTTAGGAAATCCATTCGTTTATAAATAATCATATATAACGGTAACTTTTTTACTTATATCTTATCCTTGTGATACAGCTGCCTTCCGGATCGTCATAACATTAAACACTATGATAGCAATATGTGTCAGTAATAGCTCCATAATAATATATTGAGCACTAGACATGAATTTGAGATGCGGGTTAGCGCAAGTTAATTGAATCAGCTTTGTTAGTCGCCGGCCGATTATAGGGAGTACAGTATCTACGTACAGTTAGTGCTACAGTTGGCGACACCCACGACAGTAAGTTTACCAGAATATGCAACTTCTTGGGTAATGGTAGCTTAAACTTTCAAGTATTGATTATATAAACTCGCATACTCGATATATATATACTCAATATCAAAGCGCCCGAGGATTCTTTATGTAAGCTACAGTATATCGTATAATCTGACGATTTGAAGATGTTATAACATAACTGCAATCGTTTTTAAGGCCAAAATGTAATTCATATTATTAGGTTGAATGGATTTGGTTAGTTGGCTGAACCTGAATTGTGCCATGATGTGATGTGTCGTGTATTTAATACGGGCGTATAATTCAATGAGGATAAATTCCAGACTTAGGGAACCTCAATGTAAATACATTGATTTCCTTAGAACATTAAAAATGTTTTTATTTCACACATCATAATTTCCTAATCTAGCAGGAAATGTATTGCCATCCACAGTCATTCGAGTAAGTACCTAATTATCATTCATATGTCAGTGGTATTTATTATGTCAAATTAATTTCTGGACTGCGTACTTTGCAGCTCACTTGGGCTTTTTATATTTTTTTAATTTTTTTTTATATTTTTATAAATCATTACACCCAATTAAAACAGAAAAAATATCGTTATATTAGAGTAAATAGACGGCTTAAATTGCACGCTTTACCTTGTTGCTATATTTGCGTAATGCGATGCCTATTTATTTCAATGTAAAGTAAATTGAAATTAAAAGTTACTAAATCTGCTCTATATAAGTTATTGCAATTCTTTTAATTGGTCAAATCCAGTAACATCATTAATTGCAACGTAATAATATGAAAAGTAAAGAAACCATTACGATATCAACCTATGATCTTAAAAACTTGGTTCAACTCGTGAAAAAGCGTAACAACTTTTAACAAAACCCAAGATCGGTGGAAAGTTTGGAAGAAAGGATTTAGTCGGGCGAACTGCAGGGAAGCGACTAGTGGGGTCGGGGCTCAAGTAAATCCATTAAGCAGACGGATAACTGGAGAGGTGATTATATTTTAGTGCCAAAGTATGAATAGCTGTTGATATTTTTTGGTATATGACATACTAGGGAAAATATTATTGTCCACAAAAAGGAAAAAATAAACCACGTGTTGGACCACGCGTAGTGAAATATTTCATACGTATCGGTAGGTATAACATTGATGGAATCAGTTGGTGTGTTTAGTGATGTAGGTACAATGGTACATAATACGAAAAACTATGCACGGGATTCTGTAGGCCTACCACAATCAAAAAAATCTTAAATTTCGAGCATTCATTTCTGTCAGCCCAACGTAGGTGTGAGGTTAGTGTGACAGAGACAATAAATGCTCGACTGTGCGATTTTTTTATATTTTTGGTAGGCTTTCTATTGAATACCTTTTATCTAAGTATTGTTTATTTTGCAAAAACTTTTCAACTTCTCACCGTGTTTTCGTTAAAGGATTTAATAACCCTACCTAATTAAAGGATTTAATGTTTTATATCTAGTAGATATTATCAACCGGGTGAAGAAGCAGTTTCATATCTCCAAATTTCTCATTGAACTTGTACTATTGATGTTACCGTTGATTCCAAGTCGATTGTTCGGTAAAGAATATCTACCCAATTAGGTATCTTGTATTCGGAGCTCCGTCAAAATTTCACATTCTGAAAGGTTCAGTCAGCAAAAACGTTTGAGAACCTCTGAATTACCATAATAATTAGAATTTTGATATAACTATATCTACATGGCAGAGATTAATCACCTAAATCAAAAATTATAAGTGTACGTACATAACTACTTGACATAAATAACAACATTTTAATATTGACCTCCAGTAGAAACTAATTCACACTAAAAGTTTATCAGCCTTTGACAGATTGACCACAAACCTCAAACAAAAGGCATAGTCGCCCAAATGCTAGTGCCACGGGCGGGATAAGATGCTTATTCCGCAGAAGTGAATGCAAACCAACTTTGGAATCAAGCGTGTCTAGCTTACGGATAGAATTCATTTCCATCTGCTTATTTTTGTGTCTACGCACACAATCTTTTCTAACCCGACATAATATTACTTGACTGTAAGCCGATATTATTTACGTACGCTTGGTACAATTCATTTCATATTTCTTATGTAAGTAAGTTTACGGTTTTGCATAAAAATATTTTAATACTCCCTGCTAACAACGTTTGTCGAAAAACAGTTAACGACGGGCGACGATTTTGTCTTTTCTATCTCAAAATTGTGGTGGTATACTAATAATAAGGATTCAAAGTATTATATTCGTACTACAAACCTGACTTTTCAGATTTCTGTCTAGTATTCACATTTTACCTTGAATACCAATACAATGTTGATTTGTTTTCTTATTATGTCGGTATAAAATGGGACATGAATTTTGGGTTCTATATTTATTTATACTTTTACTATGAATATTATATTGATAGTTATTCATGTCTTTTATACGGTTTAGTATACATTTTATGTGATTGATGTGTAAGTAGGTGTAGTTACACTAACTAGGTTAGTCATACAGTCTACAATATTCTACTATGTAATCGAACCATTTAGTTGCTCATTTTCAGATTGCATGGCTAAAGAAAACGAATACAGTGCACATTTTTTATTGCCAGCACGTTGCTTGCACGTTTTGAGGCCAATGACCCAGGTATCGATTATTTTTATACAGGTTGCGCTAAGGAAACAGGAAGAGATAATGGCATGCATCTGATGGATTACAATTAGAAAATTAGAATAGAAGTAACACATGAATTGAGAAAATCAGTATCTCCCACGGATCAGTAGCTTTGTAGAGCTGATAGTCATAAGTTTACATTTGCTGAATGATTATCAAATACGCTTCTCATATTTTTCATATTCCTTTGTTGCTACTCGTATTTAAGTGCTACGCCGTAGCATAACATTGCATTGCTGTTCATTTGTAAGCTGGCTCCCATTTCACTATAGTGAAAGACTTGACAATTTTTAAAAATCAGTAACTGAAATCACAGGCTTCAATATGCTATAGTTGTGGCTTTGTCACAAAGTTAATTCCATATATTTTTGACTCTCTTAACCGCTTAATCTCGTGTTAGCGACCTAACCCGAGAATGTGCAAGTGGGCACATTCTCGGGTTAGGTCGTCACGTCACATCGTTTTTCTATAACAATTGCCAATGGATCATTTTTAAGTTATTCGATAAACTACTACCTGGTTTCTATTTTCCGTAGGTCGGGATAATTGTTATAATATGAATAAGGTTAAGAATAATTTTCGAAAATGTCGGAAGTCCTTGACAATTGTTGTGTCAATATTTTTCAATTTCACAAAAAGTAGTTACTAGTAATTATTACTGATATTTAAAATAGTACGTCCGTTTGTTTTAGCCGACCAGATTTATTTCCAAGGTGACACTTAATCCCAGCCATCTTCAGCATATTTTAACGTTTCAACGGAGAGAAACCGAAATTTAACGGGATTAGTTTTGGTTTCCTCACAATGTTTACCATAATAAAAAATGTTTTAAAATATAACGGATATTCTTATCACATTTCGTAGAAATAATTCACGCGATCCCGGGCAGAAATTCCCACCATTGAACTACTTAATATTATCACGTTTAGTTCGCACCTAGTCTATCAAAATGAATTTACTTGATTATAGCCAAATAGATTAAGGTAAGGCACATGTGTTTAAAACGGTAATTGTACTTACGTACCAAACCAGTTTTGTATTTTACAACGTAGGTAC